>JAJOZX010000107.1:1460000-1530000 GCA_023014485.1 Bathynomus jamesi | reverse complement strand
ATTTTCATCCTGTAATTGTAATCTTCCTTCCCCCCCCCCCTGGTAAGGTAATAGAAATTAATAATCAATTTTTTTCAAGATTTTATCTCTTATTTTAGATCCGCTATTTAATATACTTTAATATTTCAGGTTCCAGTAGAGGAGAGGGAATACTTGAGAAATCAGATGGCCAAAATAGGACCCAAGGGCTCTTTCCAGCTGGGATCTGTGGATAAAGCTGCTGTGAAGTGAGACCAGAGGGCCGCAGCTGAAGCAGAAAGATTACAGAGCCAGATTCAACAGCAGCAGCAAGTGGATTTGGCCACTTTTGCCTCCACACCTTCACAAGATATTTCTTTTGAATCCAGCTCAGGAGAATCAGGAGAGGTAATATATTTTTTTCTTATATCTTATCCCATTTTTACCCAAATTTATCCCTACTTTTTGTCCCTATTTCCCCCCTTTTTCCCCCCGTTTTCGCTTAAGTAATTTATTCTTTTTTTCGCCCATTTTCGCCGACTTTTTACCTGAATTTTTACCCATTTTTTCACCCTATTTTCCCACCTTTTCCCCCCCATTTTCGTTTAAGTAATTTATTCTTATTTCCGCCCATTTTCGTCGATTTTTACCCATATGTTTCCCTACTTTTCCCCTATTTTCCCCCATTTTCGCTTTAGTAATTTATTTTTTATTTTCATTTCAGCCATCTGGTGGTGAAGCTGAAGAGTTCAAGCCAAGGAGGCACCCAAGTGTAGGTTACAGCTTTTTGAAAACTCCCAGATATGCCATGGAACTGATCAGGGGTGATGTTTCTTCCAATCTTGGGGCAAGTCTTGCTAATGCCTTCCTCCTGGACTTACAAGCTATGGACCTGCTTAAGCCTGGCCATGATGTGAAACAGATAATAGTTGATAAATCGAAAATGGACAGGGAAAAAGCTAGAATGAAAGTGAAAAGTGATGAAAAGCACAATGAGGGTCTGTAAAAGTTAGTCTGTATTGGGGTTGATGGGAAAGTTGACAAGGACAATTTGCTGTACAGAGAAGTTAAGGATGAAAATGGGGAGACTAAGCTGAAGAAAGGAAAGGGACAAGAGCACCATTTGACTTTCACAAAGGAGCCGGGAACTGAAAGTGGACATATCTCACAGAGTCATCCCAATTAAAGGTGCGACTGGAGTTCTTCTTGGTGAAGAAGTTGCTAGTGTCTTGGAGGAGTTTAACAGTGTTCATACCCTGAAAGCTGTCCTCCTTGACAACACAAATACAAACACTGGCTGGGAGGGAGGCCTTGTAACAGCTTTGAAAAATAAAATTGAGCGGAAATTGCACACCATTGGCTGTTCACTCCATCAGAATGAGCTTCCTTTCAGAGCTGTTTTCAAGCATCTTGATGGCAGTATCAAAAGTCCCACTGCTTTCACTGGTCCGCTGGGAAAACTCTGTGAAATTGACTACCAAGATCTGCCACAAGTGGAATTCACCAAACTCAGTGGCCCCCTGGATGACATGGAATTTGCTGAGGAGACACTGAATGATCTCAGTAGCGACCAGAGGCTTCTTTTGGAAGTATGTGCTTGGAATTTCCAGGGCAAAGTCAACCCAAGATTTGCTGCCTGGAAAATTGGACCATTAAACCATGCAAGATGGCTGACTTTGGCAATTAGATTGATGTGTCTGTGGACCAGAGGTGCTTACCCTCCAGAACTACAGGATAAGCTTTACCAGGCCATCAAGTTCATTGTGGAAGTGTATGCAGTCAGTTGGTTTGAGATCAAAAGGGACAGCAAGTTCCACAATCAGCAGCTGTACATCTTCAACATGATCCAGAGGATCAAGCAGCAGTCTGAAGAAATCCAGGGTGTTGCTTTCAAGAACCTGAAGTACAATGCTTTTGTACTTCATCCATGATGAAGTCTGATGACTCGGAAGTGAAAGAAGCTGCTCTCAAGAAAATTCTGTCCATCAGGTAAGCATTTTTTTAATTTAAAAAAATGTGAAAAAAAATTTGATTATGGGGATTTATTTAACAAAAAAAAGGCCCGAGTTCTATAAATCCCCATAATCGAATTTTTTTCACTTTTTCTTATCCCAATTCCCCGCTTCCCCTCTGATAATGGAAATAATCTTACCTTCTTTCTCAAAAAAAATTCGATTATGGAGATTTTTAGAACTCGGGTTTTTTTTTTTTAATTTAAGTTTAATTTAAATCAGCAATTCTGAGACTAATAGAGATTAAATCTTAAACTGGAATAAAAAATAAATTAATTATTATTCTTTCAGAAGTGGGAAGCCAGCCAAGAAGAGGCCGAAGAAGATCACAGCCATCAACATTGAAGCTACCCACTGGTCAGAACTAATCAACCTTTCTCAAAGTGGCATCTGTGAACCTGCTCTCACAGAAGACTTTTCTGACCAGGAGCTTCAAGAAGCATTGCTGAATGGCACCAAGCTGGAGCTGCCTGATCTGCCTTCACATTCTCAGAGTGTTGAAAGGGCCGTGAAGCTGACATCTGAAGCTTCCCATACTGTTTATGAACTCGAATCAAGCCACAAACACATTCTGGCCAAAGCCCTAAGCCGCCAGATGAGGCCTTCCTTTGCTTCTAAGGGCTCTTACAGTGAAAATTATGATGATCTTGGGATCTAAATGTGTCTATTTGACTCTGTACATGTTTTTTTGGATCATGTCAAGAATAGCGAACCCAATTTTACCATGTCAAGAATAGCGAACCAAAAAATTCCCTTGTCAAGAAGAGCGAACCCAAAGGTTCCCATGTCAAGAGTAGCAAACCCAATATAAATATCATGTAAAGGAAAAAGTTAAACATATGTAATCTTCACTTTATTGATGAAAGAATAAATAAAACAATTTACTGAAATGAAAATGAACCGTATACTAATTTATTAAAAAGGAAATTGAGTGGCAATTGCGTTACAGAAATTAATTAACCTGTTTACTTTATTTCTTTCCATCCACATGAACTGTTGTAAATAACCTGGAAGAAATTCGCATTTGCATCTTCGCATGTTGTTAATTTTAGCCTTATGTCTTCCCCAATACGATTCAATATGTTGTGTATGAACGCCTGTCTGTGGATTAACGAAGTGCAAAGAGTGGTTGACGGTTCTGTGCTGGTAATTTGGATTATTGGCCAGATTTCTGTATGCTCGCCATTCATCACTATGGATAATTGATCCATCTCTCACCACTTTTTCGATTATTGCCAAAAGTGTTTCTTGGTCTCTGTGTTCAACTACTTCCATATACCCAACTGCTGGTGAATAACTAGTATCTACTAGGCTAAACACCCAAACTTGACTTCTAGGGCCCCGCCCTCGATGGTGTTTTGGTTTATAGGAAAAACACGATTCATCAATTTGAACAATTACCCCAGGTCCGCCAAGTTGTATAGGATTAAACTCAAAATGTCTTGTACACACCTCTCTGAAAAAGTTGTAGAAATCCACTATGGTCTGACGAGACTTATTTACAATTCGAGAAATTTCCTGTTCACTCATTTCATTGCACCAACAATATATGACATGTATCCACTGCTGAAGTTTAACTAACGTAGTCTCTATTGAGATTGGTAGTCCTATTATTGTAAAAATACTTATTTTATTTATTTGCATTTATAAATTTCTTTATATAATAAATATTAAAATATTACACTTTCTCTTATGTTACAACTAGCCTAAGACCCGCCCTTCGTGCGGGTCGCGGGTAGCAAAAATTAACCAAACTATCACGACTTAACCTAACCAATCGTCAAGGGCGTACAATTAACCTAAAAAAATAAATAAAAAACAACAATTTTTATTTATTTATTTATTTTTATATATTAAGAGAAGAGGATTCTTTATACTGTACGGCATTGACGATTGGTTAGGTTAAGTCGTGCTAGTTTGGTTAAATAAAAAAAGACTAATATAAAAGTATTTAATACGTCCTTAACTAATTACTTAAAATTGGGAAACATAAACCTACCGTCTGAAGTTATGAAAACGTCCTTGAGGACTTCCTATGTCAAGAATAGCGAACCCAATTTTACCATGTCAAGAATAGCGAACCCAAAAATTCTCTTGTCAAGAATAGCGAACCCTGCAGGTGTTGGGTTCGCTATTCTTGACATGATCCGTTTTTTTTACTTTTTTCAATAAAATTGTAACTTTTTTCAGATTTTTTTATGAAAATAGCATGTTTTTTTCGGCCGAAAATTGCGAAAATGCGGTATTTTTCGGTACGATTTTTTGACGATTTTTGAAACGGTTTCCTCAAGAAACGGTTAAAGCTAGGGATCTGAAATTTTTTGTCAGTTATTATCATATTAAGCCCTGACTACCTCGACTAGTCCAAAGTCGATATCTAAAAAAATGTGGAAAATCAACCTACCTTATTATACACACACCTGCAGGTATTTTATAGCGATCCTCGCCCTACTTCTCAATTATCACGAAGATTCTATTCATCTCCTCAACACTTAAATAAATAACATTCCGTTTACCAGAGTTTGTTTGTCTATAACGTGTTTCCAATACATATTTAACAGCGCCGATTTTACGCCTGAACACACGCACTGACTTCGTCACGGACACATCGTATACGGCATTGAAGATACTGCTCAACGGAAGCTCCATCGTTTTCTATTTTGAGGAGTGTACGTCCAGTCGGGTCAAGCTCTGAGGTGACATTATGCAGCCGGTGAGCGGTTTGGCTCGGCGGGAAGTGTCGGGGGATAAGTCACATGGGCGCGTCATACCAAACGTTAGTGATTCGTGCACAGACTTGCTCCAACATGAAAGAATCATGTGAATACTTGTATCCCATTATGTTGGGCAATCAGAATTTTTCTGTTACATGAAGTAATAACGGGTTTAATGTTTTATTGAGACCACACAGTCTCGTTCAGGGGTATTCAACATTGTATTTTCTCGAACTACACACATTTTGTTAACACTCTGGCGCTTTATTTGAGAGAAACATGTGTCCATATCAGTCCTTTTTGCTTAGCAAGCGATACTCATCCCTAAACTCTATTAAAAACTCACACAAGCCTTTAGCCACAACCTCACTGCGAACTTCATCATGATATATATGAATGTAATGATAAAAATATTTTAGACTGTCCATGATAAGATTTACATTCTCAGACACAGGGTATGCACACTCGGTGTGATGTAACATAACATAATACCGCTTGTCACACCATTCGTCAACAAGACTCACCCATACACGTTGCTTCTCTTCTGCACGTGATGCTTCTTTCACTTCGCGGTGTTTGTGCGCCTTTACACAGTTTAGTCCTACGATGTAGTCCATCACATCGTCTGAGCCACGAAAGCCCTCAATACTCTCGCCAGAATAACCGTAGAGTATTTGAACTTCCTGCTCCTCACGCTTCGCTCTGCTCAATATAGCCTCAAAAGCCTCAAAGGAGGGATGACTCGGGATTCTTTGAGTGTTCACCACGTCTGTGGACTTTATCGAATACCACTTCATGAATGTCGAGCACGCAATATTAAAGGTAGCCATTACTTTTTCCGTCTACGCGAGAATTCTTCAAAATACATGTCTGAGATCCAGGGCTTGTTGAGGTCAACTGAGCACGCAGGGTAGAGATATGATCAACTAGTGGCCGGAGTAACATGACCCCTTTGATCGGCCATCAGTGGGCGGTGCTCAGCCTTTTCATGCACACACACACACACACACACACACACACACACGAAGGATAAAATGAAACACTAATTGAAACAACTTATTTTAAATAAATAAACATATCATCAACAAATAGTTAGTCTCTAATTCGTGGAATATATACAGCTACGCGTAATAAATAAATAAACATATCGTTAACAAGTAAATAGACACACACACACACACATATATATATATGTGTGATAGAATATTCAAGGGCTATGGTACTCAAAGGGTATGGTATCGTTTGTGCCAGGTACCTGGTAGCGTTTCCTATATGTGTTACTATAAACTTTCGTCCCCCTAAGTTCCTTCACACACCCCTGTTTCTGTGCCCGAAAATTGTGGGTCCCTACAGTCAGTTGGGGCGGTTGATCACCCTCGTCTTCTAAGCTCATTAGCTCCTTCAACGAATCAAAGTTAACGATCCGCCGGTTCGTCTGGTTAAGAGTGATGCGTTTCGCCTTCAAGATATATAGTATAGCACTTCCTGCCCCACCCTCACCGGTACTCCATAAGTTTTTGGACCTGTTCATACAAAGGAATCAGCATAGGCACTATCACCATACTCATCCTTGAGCTCATCAATGAATTCTCCAAGGAATTCTCCAATAGGCGGCATGTATTCACCCTCCCTCACTGTGAATATCACCATGTGTCTGCGTACAGAAGAACCCTCTGCCCAAGAGAATGCAGTAGACCCCAAAGTTTGATGCGAGCGTATGCTGTTGTGAAGCTGGCTACAGGAGTACAGGTATGTTTGTAACACGTGATATATCTGCAGCCAATTCGGTAATGTTGTACTTTATTATGTACGTATTACCCACATTCGCGATCTCCATGACCTCTTTATCGGAAACGTTGGTATAATCCCACACCTCGTTAGAACTTTGGGCTAGATGGACGTTCCCCTTGCCTGTATTCTGTGTAAATTTTCCACAAAGACTATTTAGGCACAACTTTGCACTAAAGCGCTTGCCTGGGTTCTTTACAATTTGGGAACGGTCAAGTTGTTTCCTTTTACGATCAAGGTAACTCTGAATATACGCCGATTTTTCATTTTCGGTCTCAACTCCGCGCGGATAACCTGATGCTTCTACCTTATTCTTAAAAAAAGTGTTTATATATGGTGAAAAGGTTGGAGAGCTTTTGAAACCTCCACACCTCACATAGCTTCATATTCTGTAGCCGTGGCGAACGGCTAGGGACAGTTCAGGTCTTGTATATACACCTCTGCTCTTCCGCTGGTAGGTTGTGTGATTACAGATCCTGTTGTTCTCCTCTGTGCACTTCACGCACAGGGGAAACATGAGCTTGTGGTGTACAGGGTGTCCCATAAGTCCGGCATCATAGGAGAATTTTTCTATTTCTACAAACCAAAATTCATATTTTTCTCTTTCTACAGGCCATATGCTGCTAATTTCCCGTCTACCATTCTGTTCAGTGACGAGGCTGTTTTTTATGGAAATAGTGAGGTAAATCGACAGAACACCCGCTACTGGTCTCAAAACAACCCTCACTGGTATACCTCTTCAAAGGAACAAGGTGCATCTCGGGTGATGGTATGGTGTGGCATTTGGAAGGATCGCATCATAGGCCCCCTCTTTTTCGATGAACATGTCACTGGAGGCACCTACCTACATATGCTGAAGGAAGAAGCATTTCCCAGTGTCTTGTACGAAGAAAGAAATTTCCCAACATGGTTCCAGCAAGACGGCGCTCCTGCACATTACAGCACCCAAGTAAGGAAATACCTGTACCAACAATTCCCTGGTCATTGGATAGGACGTGGAGGGCCTGTGGAATGGCCAGCTAGAAGCCCGGATCTCACGCCACTATATTTTTATCTCTGGGGCCACTTGAAAGCGCTGGTATACGCAGAGAAAATTAGGAGTGTTGAATATTTGCGGCAGCGCATTATTGGGGCATGTAACACCATTACTCCTGACATCATTCACCGTGTGCTTGCTGACTGGGTATGACGTCTGAATTTGTGTATTGAAAACAATGGTGGATATATTGAGCACGTTCTGTAAATAAAAGCTTTTGTTTTGCCTTTTTTTATTATTTTTCCTATGATGCCCGACTTATGGGACACCCTGTATAACGACGGGTAAGATCGGCATTCATAAGTCGCGAGGGGGGAGCACGTCTACGAAAGACCGAAATAGTTCTCGTTCAAATTTGTTGAGAACTCTTCGATGGTGGGCAGAGCGGGACCCACCAGTTTTTCAGGTGTTCCTACGGGTGCTAGGACAGTTTGTCACCGGACACAGTTCGCTACCGGACATTTCGCTACTGGACATTTCGCTAATAGGTCTGTTCGTTACTAGGTCGCTTCGCTACCATATTCCAAAAAGTTTGTTAGTTAGTTGGTTAGTTGGTTAGTTGGTCACGGCACGTGGTATAAAATAAACATTAACAAATATGTTTTATGGGACCTAGTTTGTTTCATGGACTGCTCTCGATTTTCCTACAATGTTGCAAACAAGGGCAGTTGATGACCCTGATTTTATTTCTGCAATCGTTTTTTTTGAGAAACCTAACCTGACCTAACCTAACCTAGAAAAATGTATACTAGAAAAATGTATTGTTGACTAAAAAAGTGCATAACTTAACATGTTATTACATTATCATTTGTATAATTTAGGTCTCAGGGGTACGGGGGCGGAGCCCCCGTAAAGATCACGCATCACAAAGTGAACCCTATACCGATCAATTCGTGATGCGTGATCTTTACGGGGGCTCCGCCCCCCTACCCCCGAGACCTAAATTATATAAATGATAATGTAATAACATGTTAAGTTGTAATAACATGTTGTTATGCACTTTTTTAGTCAAAAATACATTTTTCTAGTATACATTTTTCTAGGTTAGGTTAGGTTAGATTTCTAAAAAATACCGATAGCAGAAACAAAATCAGGGTCATCGACTGCCCTTGTTTGCAATTTTGTAGGAAAATCGAGAGCAGTCCATGAAACATACTAGTCCCGTTTTATGTCTTAATAAACATTAACAAATGTACCTCAGTTTATTTACCTATGTAAATATTGTTAACACAGCTGTGTATAAAATAATATAATGATTTTAACCTTTAATGGTAGCGAAGTGACCTAGTAACGAACAGACCTAGTAGCGAAATGTCCAGTAGCGAAATGTCCGGTAGCGAACTGCCCGGTAGCGAACTGTCCAGTAGCGAACTGTCCGGCCACCGTTCCTACGTGGTACGGATTGTTCTTCATCACGTAGGGATATAAAGAACAGAAGTCGTAGTAATGGAATTTCACGCCCTCCGCAGGTGGAAAGTATAGTTTGAAGGGATTTGTACCCCCACCAAACAAGCTACGCCGCATCTGAGATGATCCAACACCAATGAACGTTTGATGGTGTTTATTTCTTCGCGGTACTGGCCATATTCATGCTCCCACAAGACCTTGATAGTGAACTGGGAACCTATAAGCTGATCCTAGGTGCGGGTCCATGCAAGGTTGTTGGCGGGATATCTCCTACGATTCCACACTCAGGACGTCGGCAACCATGCCATCAGCACCCGTTAAAGGAATACGCTGTCTTCTCACCAGTGACACGGTCTTCGCTTAGACCATCAACCCAAAAAAACACTGCCATTGACCTTGATAGGGACTTCCCCAGTGTTGTATACACCGGTCTGTTGTTGTATGTGTATGAGCCAGTAAATAGCCTTATGCCCATAACTGCGGGGATTGTTTCTGTGAATGACCGCAAGTGTGTCTTTAGGCATGAAGTTGTTCTTGAATACCGTAAAGCAAAATGAGGCGATCGTGTTTGCGACTTACAGCGGATCACAGTTGAAACGGTCTATGTATATCCTTCTAAAGACCTGGAAACATAATCTAAGCACGCGCACATCATTCACGCAATAACGCTCGCATTCACCCGCTATATTGCATGGAATTTCTTGATTAAAACTGTTGTAGTAGCTGTCAAAATCTTCTCGCTTACTATCACTCATGTTGGCATAGTTAAAGTCATGTTTAGGGGGAGGTAGCCCTACGTAATTTAAAGTATCGCTAGTGAGGAAAATGTATGGGAAATATCCTTTTGAAACTTCGGTGGCTACACCCATCACCTTGGGTAGCTTGGCTAGTTTACAAGGTGTGAATAATAAAGTGTCTTTAAATTGTACTCTTTCCAAGGGGTCTCCTGTAAATATCTCCGATGACTCGTGTTCAAACAGTTCTTTATAAAGGAATTGAGTCAAATTTTGTCCCGTTATGGGCAAGAATATACAGTCATTTTTTTTAACTTGTCCGCTAACTTGACAATAGAGGACACAAAGAGTTTCACGGGGTTGTCGTGTGCGATCGTTTTAAAAACGTTTGTTTGTTTGTCACATTTGTGACATTCATCACACTCGACTTCCATGCAGTCATAGCAGATAGTCTGACTTACAAGTAGATGTGGGATAACGTCTTTGGTTTGAGCAGCCGTATATATTTCTATATCGTAGTACACAGTTATACAAGGTCGATTTTTAGGCTTAGCATCTTTCAAATAGCATACGTGATTTATACCATTAGCCTTATATTTCTCATGGCATATAGAACAGTGAATTTCATCACATTTATGCGTGAATTTCCCCAATTATCCATCATATGAAACATACCACATTCACAGATTTTTATTGTCCTGCAAGTACCAATTGACTTATGGAGCTCAAAGCATTTATTATTGAAAAATGTGCGTACACACACATTGCAGTCCCTCTTCTCAGGTTCAACTACACGACTTTCATATTTGGGGCTTTTACCCTGCTCACATACCATGTGGCAATCCTTACAATGTTTCACTATATCGTTCTCAAACTCGAGGCATCCCTTACACAATTCATGATGCCTTCCATATTTTCGACTTTTATCATAACTCGCGTAAAGGTCCATTATATTACGGATGGGGAGATACGTTGTCCCTGACAGCCCTAAAATAAGTAGGGGTCTTGTATGATCTCTCACACTGCTTTTAAAAACACACACAACTACCACGTTCATCCATCCCAAATACAACTAGCCAAATACTCATTTCCTGCTCTACTCTTCTCACTCTTCAGGACCCATATTACAGTTAAACTCAAGCTTGCAATCTGAAGCCAGTTTACGAACACGCTGCACAACCGAAAGCAACAAAATGTTTCTGGCCCCCGGATTTAGTACAGTAAACATATGAGGTAAGACTACTGCTTTAAGCCGCAACCACGCTTGGTGTCTTATGCTACCTGTAAATAACCGGAGAATTGAAATTAAGAATATAAGGTGTGGCCTTATGATCCGCAACACGGAATACCCCGTGAATATCTATCGTGAAGTTGTCCATGTTGAAGGTTCTACTAATTTGAGAGGCTTGCATTATACGACCCATGATATATTCCATATCTACAACAGCTAAGCGCCTGTATGGTATTACTACCCAAAAATCATCTACATCCCCCTCATCCCCGAAGGACAGCCTCGGTCTGACTTCACATCCGTCGCTGTTATGAAGGGCAAACTCCAAAATACCCTCAACTACGCGTCGTAGTCCGTACTCGGTACCAGAGGCGCCCGCAGCCTTTAAAAAATTGGACGCACCGATTTTTCTAAGGTTGAGATTCTGGGGGACGCAGCGCAATAAATAAGTAAAATAACTAGGCCATCTGTGCTCCTATCCCACAGGTTTTCTAAGAAATTAAAATTTGGTCTCTATCTTTTCTAGAAATTAAAATATGGTGGACACACGTGCGTCTGTGCGTCCGCCTTTGGGCGCCTCTGCTCGGCACCATTGTTATACAAGGCGCCAGGGTCAACCCTGACTAGGGTGGAGGTGGCGATGCGCACAACCTCGAATGTTATACCATCTTCTACAGAACGAAAAGCTGCTGCTGTGGAGGGTACGTCAGGAATCGAACAGGGATTAAGGAGCACATTTTTTATTTGAGGAAGGAGCTAGTGTCGAGGGGTATATGTTATGACGAATAGGGTTAGGGCACTATTACTGGTGCCTAACAACCGGTGCACTCCGTGGAAGGCGATTCATCATCATGCCTCCGTTTTGAATTGTCGCGTGGAGGCGCTATAGCTGGCTTTGGTGGAGGTTCGCTAGCGGGGGTGTAGCCTGTAGCCACAACTACACTGTCATCGGAATCGTCTGTAATGTCGATGATGGGGACATGATGCTGTACCTCATCCTCATTCACGGTTCTGTGGAAGAAGAGGAAAAACAAGACTGCAGAATATAAGGAGCATCAGTTAAAATTGTATTATATTTTGTAAATGTTACACTTAGGAGTGTGACGTGTTAGAGATGGATTCTGTAGAAAAATTCAGGTTCACGAGCCCATTCACATGTATTATATCTGGCCCTACAGGATATGATAAAACTGTGTTTATGCTTAAAATCATTAAAGATAAGGGGGAGATGTTCTCAAAATTTTTGCATAGTCATATGGTGCTATTCAACAAATCAGTCAGTATTCAACGAGTATCAACATGATATTTTGTTCCACAAACGTGTATATGACGTTAATTCGAAAAAAGGAAATGAACATACAGTCATTGTAATTGACGATCTCATGTTAGAAATGGATAAAACGTTTGCCGAGACATTTACAGTGTTCTCCCACCATCTTAACATAGGCGTATTCTTCATCAACCAGAATCTGTTTTTCAAAAATAGATACATGCGTGAAGTGTCGTTAGATATAGAATATCTAGTCTTATTCGCACAACGTAAGATGTGTTACAAATTGGGGTATTAGCCAATCAAATGTTCCCGAATCAGCGTAAGGAGTTTTTGGAAGTTTATAAGGAAGCTACAAGCCAACGTTACAGATATTTGCTCTGTGACCATCCGCGAAACACGTTTAGGGTAATTCTAAGAACGAATATATTTCCAAACAAGCGTGAAACGGTGTATATTCCAGAATGACAAAGAGGTTAAAGAAATACCATGAATTAATAAAAATCTATCATCGACTGCCCCGGCAATGCGACAGATGTTTGTTAAAAATATTGACTCCGCCTTTTTAAAATGCATCTGTGAAATCTGTCTTAACGTTATAAAATGTAATGTACCAATGAATCCTCCTCAGAAGACTCGCCTACGCTGTTACAAGAACAAAATACGCACACTAGCTCGTAAAAGTCAAACTGTGAGGAAGAAAAAACGAATTATTGTAAAAAGAGGGGATTCATTCCTTCCCATCTTATTTTCAGTTTTGGTGCCTTCACTGACTCGATTAATATAATGAAGAAAGTAGTCGTGATTCCACAAGAGCTGTATGCTTCACTACAAAGCTCAAAGAGTCCAGATACGGTTCTAGAATCCCGTAAAAGCAGACTTAAATGAATGGAAAGCGAATTATTAGACCTATTAATCACCTGATGAGAAAAGAATCTTATACCAAGAACCTCTGCAGAAATTTCTTCATGAGGATGAAAATTATAAGAATCCGACAGAGGTCCCTGTAGTTATTAGGCACAGCGAAGACGACGCTGAACATGAGGGCCTAGGACCTGTGGTCACGGCTAGAGATGACCAGTGAAACAATAACGGATGGACCCCACAAAATATCGAACATGTATTAAAAAGCAGTCTCCAACATACATTGAGGAATAAAGGCTTAAGTCTTTATAATCTATTGAGTGAGGACCCCATCATACAGTGGACCGATACACTTGAGGTCATTGTTGAAGGAACAAAGGTAAAGGGCTCGAATATCATTGACATCGTCCAGGACCTGGTGAGAAAGTGGGATAGGCCCTCACCAGCAGGATGGAAGCATATTAAAGCAAGACTACAACAAATAAAGTCCCCAAAACATTGATAGGAAATCTGAACGGGTTAAAAGACTTGGAGCAAGCCTAGCATGTGCCACAACTGAGCACGCCATCACCCCCAGCGTTGGCATCTTTGAAGAGGAGAAAGAAGAGACCAAACAACAACGGACAACCCTCCCCGCGTGCCTCTAAAATATGCAAGTGGCTAACATATTAAGAAAACGCTATTATGACATTTCTAGCCCAACCTCCTACGGCGGCGATGATAGACTGTACAGAGGTGTTTATAATGAGGGAGTAGGGAAATAAGATGTTGAGTTGTTTTTGCGGGAACAGGATGTTTATACACTTCATAAGCCGGCGAGAAAAAGGTCTAAAACAGCCAAGACAACAGCGGCATCGATTGACTCTATTTGACAAACGGATTTAACAGACATGCAAAGATACTCAGTGTATAATGGTGGCTACCCCTACATCCTATTCATAATAGGTGTATTCTCTAGATATCTGTGGCTAATTCCCCTGAAAAATAAATCGCCTGAAACAGTTGCTAAAGCCACCAAAACGTTGATGTTGAAAGAAAACAGGATTTCTGTTTTTTTTTGTACGGATATGAGGAAACAATTTATAGCCCGAGATTTTCAGAGCATGTTGACAGAGTTTAATATCAGTTACTACACTAGCAATTCTATACATCAGGCCTCTTCAGCTAAGAGAGTTCAATGTACCATAAAGGAACGCATGCATCGCTATTTCACACAAAAACACATACAGATATATAGGCATTCTGGAGTCACTGTCATCACACAACCGTTCAAACCACCGTGCGATTGGGACAACACCTAACGAAATTTAAGAAAGAGGCACGCTTTCGGGTAATAAATTTGGGAAGGGATTTGAGTAAGGTTGGACACGTGAGATTTATAAGGTTAGGGCTATGAGGCCTAAAGACAAGATAATGCTGTATTATGTTGAAAATTTGAATGGGGAAGAAATTGCAGGAGGCTTTAACGGGGAGGGCCTGCAGAAAGTGACACTTAATTTAGGAAAAAATGTGTTTAAAATTGAAAAAACGTCAGGTAGCAAAGGATCAGGAAAGAGAAAAATGTACCTGGTGAAGTGGCTAGGGTACCCAGAAAGCTTCAACACCTATATAAATGCTGCTGCAATAATGAAGCTTAAATAGTATGCAACATGGCTCCTAACCACTTCTACGTCACACTCCCGTCCTCTTCTTCTCTGTCTGTACATCCTGGTAACACTCCACGGCCCCATTGGATTGGGTTGTGAATCATATGAGGTTGGAATTTGCGAATTTCAGTTGGCCACCAAGTTTTTAAGTATTGAAAAGGAACAGGACGTTTTTCTGATTCTTAGATGATTCGACGAGTATGAAAAATTAGGCATAACCTTAGATCCACGCTTCTCAAACTAGGGGTCGCGTAAATATTATTGGGGGTTGCAGAAACATTTGAAATTATTATTTTTTTCATAAATATACAGTGTTAGTACCTATTGCTTTTATGACATTGAGTGAAGGGTCGCGAAAAAATTTGTCTGATCCAAAGGGGTCGCAAGTGAAAAAAGTTTGAGAAGCCCTGCCTTAGATGATACTATGCGATCAGTTTGTTCGGTGGGACACAGTACTATAGTACAAAAGTAACACTAGGGCTCGGCCATTATGATACATCTTCAGATATTATGTGGGATTTAAATAAGTGTCTTGAAAAGTCATACCTACTGTAACCACCGATTTCCTTTTTAAAGTAGTAAACAGGCACTCCGGTCCATACGTTGATGTTAAAATCAACTAGTAGAACTATTAAAGACAAAAGGCTGTTCAAAATTATAGCCGAGGGCCGACATGGTGCAGCCCTCCAAAGAGATACCTTTCACGAAACACATAACTTGTGCAGACTAATATATCAGCTGAAATTGGTGAAGTTGAACGATGTCTACCCTGCCCCAGACATGTGTTATATTTACAACAATATCGTGAAACATCAGTTTGTTGGGGATACCCAGGCGCGCCTGCTGCGTATCGCTCACATTCCCAATCAAAGAGGAAGGAGATTGAGCATTACATATGACAAACCTCATTATGTCAATGTCGCAACTAATCTATTAACCAATATCTCAATATACATAAGGACGATTGAGGGAAAAAGTTTCCCTTTCGGTGACGGGGGCTTAACAGTGAAGCTGCACTTTCGTCACACTGTGCTATAATGACCCGAAGGCCCTCCACAGTCTATCGAGGGGTGAGATACTAGCGCGGGAGTGGACTTGGATCCATTTTTTCAACCATACTGCGTACGGCCGTCCCCTTGCTGAAGAGGGGTGCTAGATATCTCGGCAGGAAAGCGTTACAATCAGGTCTTAACACGGTAGAAGAAATAATGGCAGGGGCTAAGCCTAAAGAAGCTATAAAAAAGCATATAAGCGTACACGAGGCGAAATCATCAAAGATGCAAAGAGAAAAATGCGTGGTGGTGGGAAGAAGAGGCCTGTCCGGAAGAAGAAGGGGTTTCCAGCACTTGGTGTTAAATGTAAAAGGACATCAAAAAAGAAGTGTTCTAAGCGATTGGAACCTATGGTTGATCATTTTTTTTAACTGATATAAGCTAAGGACATTTCCCTCATGAATCATAGGCTGTTTACTATTTGCCGAGAGAGGTGCCACTATTTTTGACTCGTCATGGCTCGTTTCATCCATCCGTGTAGTTCACAATGATGGAAATCGAAGCTATCCCTCTTTGACATGCCTCCAACTCAAGTTTCTATTGAGTACACTGACTTTATTACAATTAACCCATTAAACACCATTAGCTCCCCGAGTGCCCTTATAGAATTCGTGATACCCAGCTTAGGCCCTTACTTTTCTGATCCAAGCTCCGTCCACATGTACGCTAAATTACGTATAGCCCATTCAGATGGAACGGATTGCGGAGACAAATACGTCATATTTCCAGAAACAAACTTTGTACACTCCATATTCAGCCAGTGTAATGTGTATTTAAACCAAGTCAACATCTCGGCAGGAACGGGCTACTATCACCTACGAGCCTATCTGGAAAATGTCCTCAACTTTTCAAAAGAAGCGAAGGACACCTTTTAACTGCCGAGGGCTATTATCAAGCTAAAGACGAAAGCAGTATAAAGGTCAAATTTAAAAATTCTAAAAAGAAGATGTATGAATGCTTCTGACGCCTGCATACAGACTTTCAAATTCCAGGAGAAGCTGCTTGTGAATGGGGTCAATATGAAAATAAAGCTCACTCGTACGAATCCTGAGATATGTTTAAATCTGGGTGCTGACCAAAAAGAGAGCGCAAAGCCCGTTGTGATTCATATTATGGAAACATATCTTCGCGTGCGCCGAGTGAAATTAAGCTCGGCTAAACAACTCGAAATTGAAAAAAATTTACTACACGCCACCTTAAAATACCCAATTAACAGAGTGCAGCTCAAACTATACACGGTGCCAGCATGGCTGGCATCGAAACAGATAGAAAACGTCGCCTTGGGATCTCTACCAAAAAGGTTATTAGTTGGAATGCAGGAACACGTTTCTCTGAATGGAAAATATAAAAAGAACGCCTTTAATTTAAAAAATTACAGCCTTAAAAATATAACCCTATCCGTCTATGGAGTCGCCTTAAGGGAACATTAGAAACGGATTGTTCAACATAAGCCGAGTTCACGCTTTGCTCGAGAGCTTATAGTAAACGTGCACATATTGCTGGTACTTGCAATGAGCTAGGAATTGGCGTAACACAGAAGGAATTCATCGAGCAAGTTAACCTTTATCCGTTTGACATCACCCCGGACTTATCTGCTAGTGTAAACACGCACTTAAGTCCACAGCAGAGTGAGTATATATATGTAAACAAACCAATTTGTGTGTGGTTTTAATTCAGGCCATCATGATTTATTTCGTATATATTTTCGAATAAATGAATTTATTTCTCATAATTCGATTAAATAAGCATAATGATATAGTTGTTTTACTGTTCTATTGGTAGTAATAAATCTTAATTATATTGAGTGAAAAGGTTTGTGGTCAGAGGTTCGACTACAGCTATTTCTGGTAAATAATAGTCCAGGTTCTATCATACTTTCAGTAATGATATCTGATAACACCGTTTACCTATGAAGACTTTGTGGTCGGAGTTCGACTCCCATCATATTTTGTAGAGGCATTTCGGTCGATCTACTTTTTTAATGTATACGAGAGAGAGAGAGAGTAAGAGGCAGGCAAATTGTGCGTTCATAAAGGTTATGCTGGTTTCCCGCACCTGCCTCAAATCAATAAAAAAGTTGAGGATTAGGCGCGGTTCGCTATAAGTCCTAAACAAAGAAAGTGAATTTACATGTCATTGGGGAAAGCTACTATATATATATATATATATATTATATATATATATATATATATATATATTAGGGTCATGTGGCTATTTCTAAAGCGGACGTTTAAAACACAGATATAATTGGAAGGAGTAATTGTGCATTTCTCCTTTCATGCGGGAATGTATAAATTAACCTCGCCTTCATTTCCCTGACGACGTGCAAATACACGGAGGGAATCAATACAGTTATTGTGATTATGCACAAAAACCCGCCTAAAGAACCAAATTAAATAAGTTATTAAATTTGCGGATGAAATTTTTTGTAATCCCTTAGTGAATAAAATATGGATGTGAGCCTTAAGGATATATATATATATATATATATATATATATATATATATATATATATATATATATATATATATATATATATATATATATACACTAATTAAATAAATAGCGCAATCTGGCACCTCAAAAGTTATATATATATATATATATATATATATATATACAGGGTGGGCGGAAAGTAGCTCCCTATTTTGGATTGGTAAAAAAATACGTATATTATCCATTTATTTCAGAAGAAATAATATGAAAAGGTAGGCATACATGGTAGGTTTTCTCTAAAATTCAATGTGGGCTCCAACTCTTTCCACCAGCTTCTGGAGCCGCCCAGGAATGGCGTCCACTGACTTTAGCAGGAACTCCGGCGGGATGGAGGACATGACTTCCCGAATTCGGTCCTCCAGTTCTTCCAATGTCCTCGGTTTGGTGCGGTAGACTTCTTCCTTTACCCACCCCCAAAGAAAGAAGTCGCACGGTGTCAAGTCGGGGCTCCTGGCTGGCCATTGATGTGGACCACGACGACCCATCCAACGCCCAGGGAAGTGGGCATCCAGCCACTCACGGACATCAAGAGCGAAGTGCGGAGGGGCGCCATCTTGCATAAATATCAGATCGTCGATGTTCTCCCATGTGCTGACAACAGGCCAGACCTCGTTTCGCAACATAGCAAGGTACCGCTCAGCATTCATGGTGTTGCGCAGAAGGGCTGGATGCAGAAGGGCTGGATGCCCACTTCCCTGGGCGTTGGATGGGTCGTCGTGGTCCACATCAATGGCCAGCCAGGAGCCCCGACTTGACACCGTGCGACTTCTTTCTTTGGGGGTGGGTAAAGGAAGAAGTCTACCGCACCAAACCGAGGACATTGGAAGAACTGGAGGACCGAATTCGGGAAGTCATGTCCTCCATCCCGCCGGAGTTCCTGCTAAAGTCAGTGGACGCCATTCCTGGGCGGCTCCAGAAGCTGGTGGAAAGAGTTGGAGCCCACATTGAATTTTAGAGAAAACCTACCATGTATGCCTACCTTTTCATATTATTTCTTCTGAAATAAATGGATAATATACGTATTTTTTTACCAATCCAAAATAGGGAGCTACTTTCCGCCCACCCTGTATATATATATATATATATTATATATATATATATATATATATATATTAATAATATATACCCACACTCCTTTCTAAACGCCTTCTAAGCCAAATGGCTGCTTAAACCAATTGGAGGATTAAGACTTCCAAACCAACTGTGAGGTCAAGAGCGCTCATTAAGTGATGCAACATGCCTGCAAGAAATCTCCATTATTATATACACTAATTAAATAAATAGCGCAATCTGGCACTACAGAAGTTATTAATATATATATATATATACATATACACTCCTTTCTAAACACCTTCTAAGCCAACTGGCGGATTATGAATTCTAACCCAGCTGTGAGGTCAAGAGCGATCACTGTCCGCCTGGGTTTCCAGGCGTAAAGATGCTCTCTCTCCTCCTCTCCTTCTCTCTCTTAAGTTAGGTTTGGGTGGCAGCTTGGGGATAAATCACACCCCCTTGCTTGCATACACCTTTTTTGTGGCACTGGCACCATGGGGGTGTGGGTGTTGGCACCTTGTAACAAGGGGGGAAGGGTGCTGACACCTTGCAACAATTGATCAACATATGCACTCGAACATTTTGAAGTCATACTACTTGACTAAATATGAATTCACTGAAAGTAGATTGGGCAAGTATAAATTCAAAATTAATTGGAGGAGATTAAGAACTGATACTTCGCAAAATGACCCAGAAGAGATGAGCGAGTTGCTCTAGGACTGAGATGAGGATAGAAAAATCTGGATAAATTCTTTAACATAGATACAAATTAGCCAAGAACAAGTACGAACACGAATCTATTAATGGAATTTGAATTCTTAGAAGAGGACATAATTAAAACTCTGTCACAAACACGAGAAAATTCAGCGCCAGGGCCAGACACGTGGAGAACCATGTTTCTCAAGGGATGCAAATTGAGTATAGCCAAGCCACTATACTTGCTCTGGAAGAAATCACTCGACACAGGACAAATCGCACTCCCATTAAAGAACGCGAACATTGCCCCCTTATTCAAAGGAGGTAATACCTATGAACTATCACCTCCCACCTTATAAAGTGATTTGAACCTGCAATTAGAGAGAAAATTACTTACTACCTCAAGAAAATAATTTATTTAATCCGAACTAACATCGCTCTTAGAATAGAAAATCATGCCTATCACAGATGTTAGACTACCAAGAGAAAATACTGGAAATATTGCGTTGAAGTCAAAATATAGATATAATACACATCGATTTTGCTAAAGCCTTCGATAAATGTAATCAGGAAATTATAGTACACAAACTTAAGAATACAGGAACTACTGGAAAGCAAGGAAGATGGAATTTAATTTTATGACCTAAAGAACACAAAGAGTGGTAGTAAATGGAGTTAATTCTGAAATCTCAGAACTCGTATTGGTTCCCTTGCTCTTTATGATATACAGTAATTACAGTCATTGATACAGATATTAATGACAGTGTCATAATTATCGTGTTTTGTGGATAACACAAAGATATGGAAGTCAATATGAAATGGTGGTGACAAAATAATTACAAAACGACATTCAAACATTATTCAAATGAGCGGAAGACAAAAATATGAAGTTCAACGACGAAAAATTCCAGCTTATAAAACATAGCAACAAAAAGGAGCTACAATATGAAGGATATAGAACACTACAAGAGAGACAGATAACAGCAAACCCACAAGAAGGGGATCTTGGCGTAATAATGTCATTGGATCCCTAATTCAGGAAACATTATAACATCAGAATTTTAACAGAAAATACTGTTAACTATTTGGAAGAACTTCCACAGCAAAGAAAGCAAACATTATTATTAAAAATATGGAAGAGTTTAATCTTACCCATAATTAAGTACTGATCAGCATTCATAAGACCAGGCCCTCTCAGAGGTCCAGAGAGGCCCGGGCCACTTCCAACTTTTGAGGCCCATAGCTAAACCCAATTATTACTTTCACTGCAAAATATTACATTCAAACCTGAAAGTTTCTAAATTTGAGGCCCACGTTAAGCTTGAGGCCTAGGCCAAATGGCCCTCCTAGCCCCCCCCCCTCTGATAGGCCCTGCATAAGACCATACAAAAAAAGAGATATTGTAAAGACAGAGACCAGAGAAAGAATTTTCATGTCTAAGATGAAGCCCCGTAAGCCAGCGCATTTTGAGCTTATTTTGTGTAAAAACTGTCTGAAAATGTCAGTGCAACTGCCACTTTTGAACAGCCACTATACAGCCATCCGCATGAAATACGTACCCTTTCCAACAAAAGTTTAGATAGGAGAGTCACATTGGTGCAATCTAAGCTATATTATGATGTAATTACTTGTATTTTCTGAAATTTGAAATCAGCTATTGCTCCGATAGTTTTCATATTTAACAAAGAAAGTAACTATTTTATTCACACATTTATTGATTTCATGAATACAATTATTTAGTGTATACACGTTTAACAGTATAACATATCTATGAACAACGAAATCATTAGAAGAGATCCAAATGAAACTCTCGCGTATAAGGCAAGTCAAACGGATGCAGAAACAGCTAGATCAGTTGAGACAGAAGAAACGCGCATCTGTTTAACATATATAAAATTTTTAACAGGATAATCGCATGGAAAAATAATTTAGGGGCTACTTGACAAAAAAATATGTACTTTATCAAACACGCAATTACTTTACTAAATCAAAATCGAATACTTTTGTAAATAAGCAATTTACATATAAGTACACCACAAAATCACATTACCGCCCACCGTCCGTTTTATTCAAGTAACAAATTGAGTCGTCTCTCCTTTTTTCTCGGAAATCTATCCAATATTTCGGACGCATCATCTAGAGTTAACTTGTCTCTCTCCATGGCGATTAAAGCTAATCATGTCAGACGATCTTCACTCATTCTATTTCGTAGCCATCTCTTGAACCTGCGAAGTTTTGAAAATGAACGCTCTGGCGCAGCTGTGGAAACAGGTTGAACAGCAAAAACCTGCAGTAGTCGATGGACGATTGGGAACGCAATACTATCGCATTTTTCTGTAGTCAAAACTGTATCGGAGGGTCTCTCAGAACGTTCAAATGTTTTCCAGACCTCGAACCACACATCCTACTCACCAAGGATTTTCTGTGCCGACTCGTTTTGATGTGGCAATATAGCTTTCCAAAACTCGCATGATTCTTCTAGTTTCTTGTGCTGTGCAGTAGCTTCTCGGGAGTAATTAATGCAGGCAGGGAGTAGAAAGCCCAAACCCATGGCCTGTGTATTGAGACGAGAATATTCATAGACATCTTTATAGGCTCAAGTAATTCGATGAAGGTGCCGATGCCCTTGTGCTTTTCGATCCACCTGGTCTCGCAGAGTTTTTTCAGGTTAGTGGACGTTTTATTTGGAAAACAATATTTGTCAGCGGCATTGAATAACGTCTTTGTTTTTGCACTTGCGTTAATGAATGCAACGATCTGTACTATGTACAACACTGTACTATGCTGCAGCGCATGCAAAACTAACTGGCGCCGAGTTGTGTTCAGCTTCACCGCGCTTCATATTTCAGTAGTTCAGTACGATAGGTGTTTAAACACGTCCAAACGTGTTTGGACGTGTTTAAAAAAAACGACGCAAAATAACGTTTAAATAACACACACACACACACACACACACACACACACATATATATATATATATATATATATATATATATACAGACACTCCATTATATATAGATACCAAATTGTTAAATGTTATAGTTTAGCGGTGAACCTTGGTTGTAATTACCGCAGATTTTTTCCTGGACTTTCCAAGGGAGGAGGTGCGACCGCATCCGTCGCCCCCCTCCCCTTGCCTACGTCCCTGGATGTGTCCCAAACTTTATAACTGAAATAGAAACATACTGGAATGAGAGAAGAGGCAGATTCTCTACTGTCCCAACTGCTGTGGGACAGACCATGAAAACGATGGAAAATACTCTCAGAATACAAGGCTCAAACCTATTTAACGTGTTGCCGAAAGAAGTGAGGAACCAACAGCACACCAACCTGAATAATTTCAAGAATCAACTGGACAGGTTCTTATGCAAAGTCTGTCTTTGATCAGCCATGCGTAGCTAACTACGAGGGCAGGATGAGAGTGGAAACCAATCCTGCAGATGAGGCGGGATCTTAAACCGTCGTTCGAAGACATCAAGTAAGACCCATGTAATATATCTATATATATTTAGTCGTGGACCGGATATCCGCATCTGCAGCATTTTTAACATCCGCATCCGCACTTCTGACTGCGGTTGTTTTGCGGATATTACCTCTAATAAATTATGCAATTTGCAATTAAATTAGCTTATAAAGTAGCTTATAAGGCCCAGTCATGCACATTTCATGTAAAGTATTAACACTGGGCAACAAAAAAAAAATTTCCGTGTCCCAAGAATGAAAATACCTTATTCTTATAGTATTTTCTGTGCTGAATCCAAATAAGTTTGTAAAATTTCTCTATCAGGTCTGGTTTTTCTGTGACATGCAATTTAATTTTTAAAAACCCATATAGTTACACACTTATTAAAATATGATCGAAAAGACACCTGTAGTTTAAAAAGTAGCTTGTTTTGATTTTCTGCTGTGCTTTGCCTCAGGCATGTCTCTCTTAAGAGTCCAGCAATAGTCAGCCAGCATACTGGGGCTCCATTTGCCTTGGTAACGGTTTTCCATGGCAGAAATATCCTGATGAAAACGCTCACCATGTTCGTCGCTTACCGCACCCAGGTTTTCCGGAAAAAAGTCCAAGTGAGAGTCCAAGAAATGAACCTTTAATGACATATTGCACCCCATTGCTTGGTAAGACTTAAGAAGATCTACTATTTCAGGATAGTTTTCGGCCTTGTGATTTCCCAAAAAATTTGTGCAGACACTTTTGAAACTCTGCCACGCAGATTTCTCAACTTCATTCAACTCTCCTTCAGATCTCTCATCTCTTAACAATTCTCTGATCTGAGGGCCTACAAAAATGTCTTCTTTAATCTTGGCATCACTGATCCGGGGAAACTTATTTTAACAACGTTTTTCATAAGTCCAAGCTTGATATGCAAAGGAGGAAGGTACACTTTCTCAGGGTCAACAAGTGAACTATTCACAACATTTTTCTTGCCTGGAACAAGTGAGGTGCGTTTTGGCCAATCCTTCTTAACGTAGTGGTTTTGCTTGTCCCTACTGTCCCACTCACATAAAAAACAACAGTACTTGGTGTAACCTTGCTGCAACCCTAGCAAAAGTCAATGACCTTCAGATCTCCACAGATATTCCACTTATATTTCTGATACTGAAACTTTTCTAAAAGCAACTTCATGTTGTCGTATGACTCTTTCATGTTTGCAGCATGTGCAATAGGTACAGAAGGAAATTTATTTCCGTTGTGAAGAAGGACTGCTTTCAAGCTGACTTTTGAGGAGTCAATGAACAATCGCCACTCATCCACGTTATGTTCATGACCAAGAGCCCCCATGACTGAATTAACATCTTTACAAAACACAAGTCCATCTTCATGGGAGAACCATTCTTTGAATTCATCATGGCGGCTGCGGAAAAAAAAAAATTTAGTGTCACGTTGCAGTAGATTCCAACCCTTTAATCTTGAACCTAAAAGTTCAGCCAGCTTCTTAGATAATTTCGAATCACGAACTAGGTCATTTAGATCTCCTTGTGACAGTAAATGTGGTTCATTGGAGGAACAGGTAGCCTGGAATGTTGGATCAGAAATGTCTTCATCTTTTTCCTCGTGATATGCTACAGCTACGTTTGATTCCTCATCACTTAAACTTACATGTTCAGGAGGATTTGGTACTGGAAGTTGAGCACTGTGGGGAACTGGTCTCATTGCAGACGGTAGATTAGGGTATTTCATAAGGCTCTTTGTTTTTGAAGTGATCCCCTTTGTATTTACCAGGCAGAAATAGCAGTCTGTTGTGTGATCTTTGGGTTCCCTCGAAATCATTGTAATAGCAAATGGCATGTGACGTGAACAGTTTAGCCATCCTGTAAGTAGTCTTACACATGTCACACAACAAATGTGAGGGGCCCAACTCTTGTCCTGATCGCCTACTTTACATCCGAAATAAAGTTCATAGCATTTTTTTACTAATGGTGTAAAGTTACGATTCTGGGATTTTAAAGTTAGATCACCACATACATAACCAAAGGAATTAGGATGATTCAGACAGTTCCGCGGCATTACAAAACATCTATATGAATACAACACTGGTGTAAAATTAACAAGAAGCAACAGACACTAGCTGTTAACACTGTGACATTCACAAGCAGACTGAATTGGAGCTGCTCTATACACAGAAACTAGGCTCATGTCTGAACAGGTACAAACATGTTTCAACCTGCACAGTCTGCTGCTCCGACCAAATTTATCCTGCCAGCATTATCAGAACTTTCTCCCCAAAGGAATAAATTGTACTAATTTTACAGAAAAATTAATACAACATATATATTAATATTAATATATTTTATTATAGTTATATTAATTAATATAATATATTATTATATTTATTATTTTTATAATGTTTTATATTATAATATTGTTATATACTTAATTATATATAATATGTTATTATTTTTTTATCCGGTGATCATGCTAAATGAGGAAAAAATGAACATAGCGTCACAAGTAAACTAAGCCTAATAGAAAAAATTTGATTTCATATTTAGATTCAGCATGAAAAAGTACACTTAGAACACCCATCAAAACCCTTGTGACAAAATTGTTGTTGACCAGTGAATTATTAATGAACAAACAAATATCTAAACCTCAAAATATAAATACCTGGTAACACAGAAAACTGAATGAAACTTGTTTCATTGAATTTTCTGTGGCTGAAACTCTTGAGAAAGTTACTATTTTTATCATAATGAAAACATTAATATTAATTGTAATTCTTATGCATTGCCTGCCATAATAGTAATATCACGAAATTTGAAAAATTATGTCATATATTCATAATTCTATATTATATTGATAGATTAACTAAATATCTGCATCCGCGGATATGGAAATTAAAGATCCGCGGATATTGAAATTAAAGATCCGCATCCGCAGATGTTGAAAAACTGACATCCGTTCCACCACTAATTATATATATATATATATATATATATATATATATATTATATCGGTGGTGTAGTAGTTATAATCGCTGAATATGACTACACCGGCGCCGTGTTCGATCCCCGGCGAAAGCAGTCAACTTACTCAGCTGTTCATCCTTCCAATAAAAATAGGTTGGTAGATATATGGGTACCCTCGGTGGCCTAGGTGTTAAGACGCTGCACTGCTGATCGGGAGGTCATGAGATCGATTCTGAGCAAGTACTTTGTAATTTCTGACCACCCGTGGTAGGTCGTGGCTTGGGTTCTACGTTAAGCTGTAGGTCCAAGGGAGCAATATATATATATATATATATATATATATATATATATATGAACAACTCAGGCGGAAACAAAACTAAGGTTTTATATATGCAGCGGATCGACAAGAAATAGACCAACAAATAGACAGAAATACTTTCCTTCCACGCTACCATCAAACAGTCGCAACACACGTGGGCAAACAAACAATGGAAAGTCTGTGTCTTCCCAAAAAAAAGGCGCGAATGTAAGCCTTTGTAAACTAAAAGACGCGTGGACAAAGCGTCTTAAGATTTGGTACAGTTCTACGTCACTGGAACTGCGTATAAAAGCAAGCACCCACTCCCACTCTCTCTCACTTCGTTGGCGCTTCCATTTCGTTCGACTACTCGGTACGATACCACCTCTTCGACCGCCTACCGGTTTCGGCCGGAGGCGAGGCCCGCTACTTTCTTCAAGGCCTGCAATTGTCATCAAGTGGGATCTATAGACCACCTGCAGAAGCAATCCTTCGAGGCCCAACAGGAATCACTTCGGGCCTGCGGTTTGCCGGGTCGGCCTTCAAGTTTCTCCACATTCCTCGAGATATATTCCTGCAAGATCATAAGGCCAGCCTGCATCTCGAGAAGTAACATCACCTCAGGCTTCCGAACGAAGCCTACATCCATCATCTCAAGAGGCTTAACGGACAACGACAACTCGAGTTTTCGGTAATAGATCTTTCTCCAACCCACCTTCAAGCGTTACATCGTCCGGCTAAGATAAGTACCTCCTATTCTAAGTACTCTTGTGAAGCCTACATTAGCCTACCGCCGAACGGTAGGCTATACTCCCAAAGTGTGTATTTACGCGTTCCAACTGACTTTCGTGAAAGAACGCAGTAGGCCTGTCATCCAATTCAAGTGTCATTTTTATACCGTTATTCCGCGTATCATCCGTCATTATGTTCAATTCGTATATTTATGTGTTAACTAAATATTCTCTTGACGTAATCGTTTAACATCACATAATGTTCTTATATATACTGTAAATGATATTTGTGCAAGCATTTCAATCCATTATTATTAGGCGACATCAATTATTCTATGTGCATCCATGCAATCATTTAGCCTACTTAATCAGTGTCAAGTATTCCATTCAATGTTCCAAACGCACGTGCATTCTTTATATCAGTTACTAGGCCCTTTCAATGTTACATGTCGCATGCCACTTACATACCATCGATGAGTATTACATTATTTATTACGTGTCAATTAAGCTATTAACATTTCATCTTATTAGCTAAGCCTATGCCATAAGCATAACGTAAAACTACCAATTAATTACTGTCAATTCTTTGTTATATCACAGTGAATAAAATAACGGATTTATTTTCATAATAAACTACAAAACCCATAAGGTGTCTTTTATAACCTTAACATTAATTTGCTTGGGTGTAAACCAAAGCTGGTGACCTCGCTGCCTTTTCGGTCACTTCCAATAGTATGGTGGATCTAATCAAATAACCACTTATTCCAATCGGTGATACTGTATAACAATATAAATTATTAACCCAGCCTATCATTATAAATCAGTCAGTCATTTCCTTAATCAATCGTTGCATACAATTAAATCATTATCACCTTAAACGGTTAAAACTAGGTCCACTATATATATATATATAATATATACGTATAATATATATATATATATATATATATATATTAAATATATATATATATATATATATATATATATATATATATATATATCTGACGATCTAACAGAAGTATCTGAAATATTAAAAGCTCAGTATGAATCATCTTTCAGTATCCCAAAAACTGACAAATTGATATGCGATAGAAACGCGTTCTTTGAAGAAGAACCACGAGAGGAAAGTATAACGGATTTCGACTTTACGACGGATGATATTACACAAGCCATAGTGAAACTAAAAACACACTCAGCGGCAGGACCGGATAAATGCAATGCCACACTGATCAAAAACTGCAAGAATGCAATTGCTGAGCCCCTATACTGGATATGGAGACGATAGTAGTGTAGCCGCAAAAGGTTAGAGTGCAGGAATGTTGCAAGAGATAATGATCAATGTTGCAAAGGGGTGGGGGTGGCAAAGGGGGTTAGGGGTTGCAAAGGGGGGTAGGGGTTGCAAAGGGGTGTGTGGTATGCAACAACTCAATGTTGCAAAGGGTGGTGGGATGCTGCAGGTGCAAAAAGGGGTCATGAAACGTGGAGGCTGCGTTATCCCCCAAGAGAAAGAGAGGAGGAGTGAAAGGAAGAGAGGTGTTCACCTGGCAGGAGCCAAGTGCACACTAACACTTCAGCCGAGTGGCCGTTGTCTTATAGACTCCTATTCAGCCAGTTGGCTTAGAAGGAGCAAAGGGGGGAGGGGTACACATGAAGGGGGGAAAGGGGAACGATCTTCGGTGGGAGAAGGAACGATGACCTCCCCCCAAACGGGATGCCTTAGCCTAAGAGTGAAAGGATAGACGGAGGACTTTGCGGGGACAAGGTGGGATGTCCTAACCCCCCAAAGGGAAACTAAGCTAAGTCTTAACCGAAGAACCGAAGGAGAGAGTTCTTTATTCAGCCGAATTTCGCATCAAACTACCAGCTCCGAAGTCAAGCGGGTCTTATATAGATGATGGTTGAGTTGCCAGATACCATTTTTTATTTTAATTGTACAGGTATACATTATTAGGGTGAGTTCCTAGATACCATTTTAATTCGTTACCAAAGCATAAAGACTTTCTCTTTTAAGCGAAATAATCACCACTATTAACAATGAAAACTGTATATTAATTAAATGAATAGAATTTGCCTTCTACTGCATAAAAATAATATAATACGTACAAACGTCAAAATAATAGTTCATAAGAAACACACACACAGACAATTGAACAACTTTCTCCTTACCTTATATATATATATATATATATATATTAATATATATATATATATATATAGAAAGAATCATATTAACTGTGTCTATTTAATTTTGTCATTTCTGATATATATATATATATAAACGGATTTTCACCTTAAAGTGAATTAAAACAATATTAACATTAAAAAATTCACTAAACAATTGGCTTAGCAAAAGAAATCTTTCGATTAACATTCTGAAATCTATATACACACACACACACACACACACACACACACACACACACACACCTCTGTATATATTATGTGAATGAAAATCAGAAAAATGCCAAAAGTATATTAATTTAAAGCAAATGAATTTTCTCCTTTTAAGAGAATCAATTATTAAAACCAATATTAATAATATAAGAAATTAATTATTTAAACGCCGTTTTATTTACTTTCTTTCATTTATTAAAACGAATCCAAAATATTAACTCTTAGAATGTTTTGTTTTAACATTGTGTTGAGACGACAGCGAGAGGAGGCAGGTAACCAAGAGTTCGAGCTAAAAGGGCCAGCCCGAGGCCTTTTAAAACCGCAAACTGGCGAAAAGGAATTTGGGTTGAACTTTCTCTCTCTAAAAGACTCGATTCCAGCCTCTGTCTCGGCAAATCCGTCGCTCGACTCCTTCAATTTGGTCCCTTGCTACTGAAATGTATATAAAATTCTATTTTATTGAATGCGTTGATTATATGTCTTTACGTTTAATTTGGAAGGCATCATCTTCTTAGTTTTTTGAAATGAATAAATAAAAAATGGAAAGGTATATTAATATTATTATACATTTTTCAAAATTAACACACACACACACACACACACACCTACACGCAGATTTTTGTCAGAGAAAGTGAGGATCACGCACACGCGCACACACACGCACACACACACATATACACTATATATATATATATATATATATATATATATATATATATAGGGTGATATGCACAAAGACGTCTGAGCTGAAGGGCTTACTGCAATCAACTGACAACGCAGGGAAGCCCAGGTATTAGCATGACTCACGTTTCTGGTCTTATATTCAAGGTATATATATATATATATATATATATATATATATATAATATAATATATTTACAAATACGTGTGATAAGTTAACAATTGGTCAGTTGATTGCAGTAAGCCCTTGAGCTCAGACGTGTATTCGCCCGCGTAGAAGAAAATGGCTACCTTTAATATTGCTTGTTCAACGTTTATGAAATCGTATTCAGCAAAGTGTCAAGATGTGGTGGATACCGTAAAACTTCCTATTCCCCCTTCTTTGCCTCTTTTAAAACCACATTGGATCGTGCGAAGGAGCAAGATGTACAAATATTCTATGGTTATTCTGGTGAGACCGTTGTAGGCTTTCGTTGCACAGACGATGTGCTGAAGTATGCTATAGAGCTAAGCTTTATAGCAGGGGCGGCTTCTTAATGAATGCAAGGCATGCACTGCATGCGTAAATAATATACTCAATGAATTTAAAATTATTATTTAAGTTAAAAAAATAAAGTTAAAATTATTATTAATATTATTAATATAATATTGGTTCTATCCTCGGTTACTACATAACTCATAAGAATACCATAAAAGACAAAATACAGCTGATCTAATATGTACTACACTGTAATGCATGTGACTGCATGCGTAAGTAAAATTACCACGAGCCGCCACTGCTTTATAGAGTCTCACATATACCGTGAATTAAAAGAAACAACGCGTGCAGAAGAGAAGCAGCAGATATGGATAGTGAGTCTTGTGGATGAGTGGTGTGACAAGCGGTATTATATCATGTTACACCATACCGAGCACTCGTACACTTCGGTTGAAAATGTAAATGTCGTCATCATGGACAATCTTAAGTATTTTTATCACTATATTAATGTATATCATGATGAGGTTCGTAGTGAGGTTGTGGCTAGTGCCCTGCGTGAGTTTTTAGCAGACTTTAGAGACGAGTATCGTCTGTTAAATAAAAAGGAAAAATATGGTCATATGTTTCTCTCAAATAGTGCACCGGAGTGTGAAGACGTTTCGTTTGTGGAAATGTTGAGTGGTAAAACAATAAAACCGTTATAAAATGTGCCCAGTTCATGAAATTTACCCTGACGGGAACTGTCTGGTGCGTATTCAGGGAGTGTTAAAACATTAAAACCGAAATTTATATAACGAGCAGTTGTCGTAACGATTTAGATTATTTCAATTACCGCTATGTTGAGTGAAGATGAGTTCACGATTGAAAAGCTCGGGTCAGTAGAAATAAACCCTCGATTGGAAAGGCGTGTTTATAAACTTGTGTTTAATAATGTGGCTAACGATGAACTCTTGGTGCGTGCTTTTGATTGTATTCTAGACGTAATTAAAGATAACTTACCAACCGGTTGGAAAGTGCGAACAAAAATAGTACTGAACGAAATGAAGGCCCTTCATATCGAGTACAGGTTTCCCTATAATTTAAGCGGTGAAATATTATTAAACCGCGCATACTGCGTAATGCAGAGCAATAATGATGTAATTGTAGACTCGGTTAAGTGCGAGTTTAGTATTTTGAAAAAAGTGAAATGTATTTATATTTAACATATTTGTGTGTGTGCGTGTGTGTGTTTGTATATATATATATATATATATATATATATATATATATATATATATATATTTCTGCTATATTGATGGCTATAATATTTCTTATGTTGCGCGGTAGAAGATAAAGTGTATGTATTTATTTATTTAGTTGTGTGTATATATTTCTGCTATGTTGATGGTTATATTATTTTTTATTTTTGTTTTTTGATTATTCCAATGTATATTTATTTTCTATGTATCTCCATAATATAATTGTGTGTGTGTGTGTATATATATATATATTTCTCCTGTACTGTTATATTGACGGATATATTTTTTGATTATATGCATATTCCTCGTTCATATTTCTTAAACTATTATTGTTTTTACTTGATCATTCAAATATATATTTATTTTCTATACATTTATAATAAACAGAATGATGTAATGTTGTTTTATTTAATTCTTTTGGTTGTAAACAATTATATCAAATGGGTGGTTACGCCTTCCAAACTTACTAGCGGAATTCTAAGCCAACTTTTAAGAATTAATTAAATAAATGGTACAATCTGGCAACTTAATAATGTATACCTGAACAATTAAAATGGTATCTGGCCACTCGCCCTAATAATGTATACCTGAACAATTAAAATAAAAAGTGGTATCTGACAACTCAACCTGAACAAACCATTTGCGCCTAAAAAAGTGACTCCTGCTACTACCTGGGGATATCTCTACCCCTGCATACTCAGTTGAGCGGTGCAAGCCGTGGATTTCAGATGTGTATTCTCTAGCGTAGAAGGAAAATAGTGTGTCGGACATAAGTGTACGCATGGTGTGAATGAACTCTGAAGCTGTTCTTTTTCATTACACTTTTTGTATCTTCTTGCTACAATTTTGGAAAGAGCTTCTGTGTTGTTGGACACAATGTGGAAGGTGTGCATGAGGGAGATACAAGGAAAAGAAGTGCCTCAATAAGTATTGCAATCCGTACCGAGAATGTATCAGTGGTTACGGTTCCATTGAAAAAATTCCTACATCGCCAGGTTCGGGTTATCCATTTTCTTGAACTGATCCACAGAGCACATGTTCACATCTTCTGAAGACCGCATGTTCCACGTGCCACAGATCTTATAGACAATGTAGGTCCTGTATATGAGCTGGAATTATCTCGATGAAATTATGATGTGAAATAGTGAGCAATCATTCCCTGACGAGACGTATTTCTGAATCCACGTTAAACTGTAGGTCTAATGCGGGGAACAAATCGGCGAGAAAGAGTTAATTATTATTATTATTAATACATAGAAAAAATCTACATTATTTTTGTGCATATCACATCTTGCAGCCACACTGTTCCCGGATCAATAATCACTAATGTAATCGAGAGGATTTTATAATAAAGAAATTATAAATATATTTATTCCCTGACGAGATGTATTTCTGATTCGGTTTCCACGTTAAACTGTAGGTCTAAGGCCGGAGTGAAAAGCTTATCCATTGCAATTCGGCAGAAAGGAAGAAAGTGAAAGGTGTGTAATGATATTTTTTCTGTTTCTGATTGAGTTTCAACTTTGATTAATTAATGTATTCGGTTTGACTTCTCACGTAATCGTGTGGAAATATTGTATTTAGTTATTGAATTTCAATTCGTTAAACTGTAGGTCTAAGGCAGAGTGAAAAGCTTAACCGTTGTTACAATTCGGCGAGGAGTTAGTTATTATTATTATTACTAAAGAGAAAAATCTACATTGTTTTTCTGCATATCACATTTTGCAACCACACTATTTCCTGATCAATAATCACTAATGTAATCGACTAGTCAGTAAAGGACCCAAAACTGAAAATGAGATGGGAAGAAATGATCCTGTTATTTTAAATGTTGAAATTATGATGTGAAAGAGTGAGCAATGATTCCCTGACGAGATGTATTTCTGATTCGGTTTCCACGTTAAACTGTAGGTCTAAGGCCGGAGTGAAAAGCTTAACCATTGTCAAAATGAACAAATCAGCGAGATGATGTGAAAGAGTGAGCAATCATTCCCTGACGAGATGTATTTCCGATTCGGCGACAATATTTGTATCTATACTTGGTTCCCTCCAATCCACATTATTGTTACTACATAGAAAAATTTGTCTTTGTGCATATCACATTATGCGGTCATACTATTCCCGGAACAATAATCACTAATGTAATCGACTAGTCAGTAAAGGACCCAAAACTGAAAATAAGATGGGAAGAAATGATCCTGTTATTTTAAATGTTGAAATTATGAGGTGAAAGAGTGAGCAATGATTCCCTGACGAGATGTATTTCTGATTCGGTTTCCACGTTAAACTGTAGGTCAAAGGCCGGAGTGAAAAGCTTAACCATTGTCAAAATGAACAAATCAGCGAGATGATGTGAACGAGTGAGCAATCATTCCCTGACGAGATGTATTTCCGATTCGGCGACAATATTTGTATCTATACTTGGTTCCCTCCAATCCACATTATTGTTACTACATAGAAAAATTTGTCTTTGTGCATATCACATTATGCGGTCATACTATTCCCGGATCAATAATCACTAATGTAATCGACTAGTCAGTAAAGGACCCAAAACTGAAAATAAGATGGGAAGAAATGATCCTGTTATTTTAAATGTTGAAATTATGATGTGAAAGAGTGAGCAATCATTCCCTGACGAGATGTATTTCTGATTCGATTTCCACGTTAAACTGTAGGTCTAAGGCCGGAGTGAAAAGCTTAACCATTGTCAAAATGAACAAATCAGCAAGATGATGTGAAAGAGTGAGCAATCATTCCCTGCCGAGATGTATTTCTGATTCGGTTTCCACATTAAACTGTAGGTCTAATGCGGGGTGAAAAGCTTAATCTTTGCAATTCGGCAAGGAGTTAATTATTATTATTACTACATAGAAAAATTTGTCTTTGTGCATATCACCTATATATATATATATATATATATATATATATATATATATATATATATATATATATATATATTAGGGTGTTTCATACCTATAGGGTAAAATAAAAATGAGCTTGGAGTTTTAATCCACACGTTTCTCCGTATTCTAAAGAACAAGAAAACACGTTTGTGCAAGTTTGAACCAGATCGCGCTGCATTTAGAGGTCCCCAACTTTGACGACTTTTTGTCAGTTCATTTCTCGCCTGCCTGCAGTGAAGACGGTTTTCTTCGTCACTTGAGCGGTTCGTGTTGTATAGCCTATTGGACAACTATGGAGGTAATTATATATGCTACTAATTATCTCATTTTACTGTGGTATTGAAATTTATTATTATTTAATTTCTGTCATTTTACTGTGGTAGTGATATTTATTATTAATATTACATGAAATTAATTAGTCTGTTGCATATTGGACAACTAAGCTGGTAATTATTTATGATACTAATTAATGTAATTTTACTGCGGTATTGAAATTTATTTAATTAATGAATTGTCAAAGAGAACGTAGTGTACACGTATCAGTTTTATAAATAAAGAAAAGCAGTAACTGGGACTCGAACCAGTGTCATAGCCGTTTGGCGGCATCGCTCAAGTCGGCGTACACAGCACGCTATCCACTCCCTAGATGGTGTAGTGGATAGCGTGCTGTGTACGCCGACTTGAGCGATGCCGCCAAACGGCTATGACACTGGTTCGAGTCCCAGTTACTGCTTTTCTTTATTTAATTAATGAAATTAATTACGATGTGAAATTATTTCTGTGGAATTATTTAGTTTGTTTTCTTTTCCAGGTGTCTACCAGAGCGAAAACATAAGTGTTTCTTATTGGCCAGACGGATGCGAACATCACATCAAGTGGCCTTCCAACTCAGTTGCAAGTACTCAAAAAGTACTTTTACCACCAAAAGGAGCAAAAATTTGGACGTACTAAATGCCTGAACCTGTGCCTGGATGCCTGTCTCATATTTTGGGAGAGAGCGAGAATCCCCATGATGCGTCGAGATTCGGCCTTGAGGAAGATGGAATCCCTTCTCAAGGAATACGACCGGCTTGTGAAGCACAAGTCACATAAAGCAGTCCTTCCGAGTGAAGGAGGCGAAGTTCAAGGAGGCAATAGCGAAGGAGATCATGGACATTGCTCATTCACAGGCTAAGGAAATGATGAAGAATCAGGAGGACATCCACTTTCTCGACATGCAGCGTGAAGATCCAAATTCCTGCAGCATGGGCCCTGTTGACATGAAGCTTCACTATAAGGAGATTAGGAAAAGGAAGAGGCTGGACAAGATTAAGGAACAACAGGAGAAGGCCAGGAAGGAACAAGGAGCTGCAGAAGATACGGGGGCTTTAGTGATTTCAACTTCGTCAGAGACTGACTCAGATGTCGTTGACCCAACCGTGGAAGTTTTTCCATCCTCCTCCAAGGGAAATACCAAGAAGCGACGCAGGAATCTGATCTCACAGGATGTGACGACTACCTACGATCGGCTGAATATTTCGTACCGCGATTCAGCTATGTCGTACGCTGCAGCGGCTAAATCACTAGGTTTTGACTTGGATGAACTGTCCATTTCTGCCAGTACCATGTACCGCACACGCAAGGCTCTCAGGAAGGTGGCTGCTGAAAGTTATCAATCCGACGAAGTTTGTCCTGGTCAGCCTCTTGTCTTGCATTGGGACGGTAAGCTCCTACCTGACAATGAGCAATGGAAGGAGAGCGTTGACCGGATCGCCGTCCTCGTCTCTGGCGACGGCAAGGAGAAGTTGCTCGGCGTTCCTAAGGTGACGTCCGGAACCGGCGAGAAGATAGCGCGAGTTTGCTTGGATTTGGTCAAGGAACACAGGATGGAAGAGCGCGTGCGGGGACTGTCTTTCGACACGACAGCGTCGAACACCGGGATTCATATCGGGGCCTGCGTCCTGATTGAGAAAGGTCTTGGCAGAGAACTCATGTACTTCCCCTGTCAGCATCACATCTATGAAGTCATCCTCAGCTCCGTCTTCAAGCGTGCATACGGCCCTTCAAGTGGCCCCGATATACCCGTTTTCAAGAGGTTTCAGGCACAATGGAAGTTCATCGACCGGTTGGACGTGCGGCCGTACGATTTTGCTCAAGTCAATGACTCTATGAGGGAACTGAGGGAGAAGTCAGTCCTGCTGGTGAGAGGGATGGTGAGCACGTCGCATCAGCGCGATGACTACAAGGAACTGCTACAGTTGGTTCTCATCTTCCTGGGAGAAGCAAAAGTGGTGGATTTCCCTCTCAGAGCCCCTGGCGCTTACCATCACGCTCGATGGATGGCGATAGCCATCTACTCCTTGAAAGTAATTCTACTGAAGAAGCAGTTCAAGATGTCGAGTCACGAGTTGGAAGCTCTGACAGCCGTAGGTCTCTTCGTGTCCCTCGTCTACATCCGAGGTTGGACTCGTGCTGCAACCTCAAGCAAGGCTGCCGCAGTTGATCTGGAATTTCTGCGTGACGCGGAAGCCTTTGCCATGTCGGGATATTCGTGTGTTAACGCTGCGCAAGAAGCCATGTCTCGACACCTATGGTACATCTCTGAGACTCTTATTGCCATGGCGTTCTTCGACGCAGATGTGGCAGATGAAGAAAAGGCTCAGATGGTCGTCAGTTTGGGTAAGCCCGCATCGAAAAAGGAACTCAAGCGACCCCAAGGGAAGAACGTCAGGAATCTTGCCTCGAAACACCTGGCGGAGTTCGTGACAGGAAAGACGATGGCTTTCTTCCATGCATTCGACTTGGACACAGAATTCTTGAAAAAGCCAGTTGCCGAATGGACTGAAGTAGAGGGCTTCAAGCAAGCAGCGGCAACTGTTAACAAAATCTCTGTCGTCAACGATCGGGCCGAAAGAGCCATCGCGCTCACCAAAGAGTTCAACTGTTCTCTGACGAAGAACGAAGAGCAGAAGCAGTATTTGCTCAAAACTGTGATGCAACATAGGGCGAAATACCCGAATAAAACCAAGAAGGATTTCATGGACAAATGATTCGCAAGAAGTGGTTATGTTTTTTGTATCTTTGTGAAAATGTGTAGTGAAATGGTCCTCGTTTGTTGAATAAAAATTCATTGACAGATTTTTGTTTAATTTTTTCCGTTTATGATCTGCCAGAGCATCAAACTGGGGACCCGTAAACTTTAAACTATTGAATTAATACTTCGGTTTATCAGTCTCCTCAGCAAATGGAACAAGGGGATCCATGTGGATTAAAATCTTTCCAAACTTTTAATTTATGAAACACCCTAATATATATATATATATATATTGTACGTGTGTGTGTGTGTGTGCGCGCGCGCGTGTGCGTGATCCTCACTTTCTCTGACAAAAATCTGTGTGTGTGTGTGTGTTAATTTTGAAAAATGTATAATTATATTAATATACCTTTCCATTTTTTATTCATTCATTTCAATAAACTAAGATGATGCCATACAAATTAAACGTAAAGACATATAATCAACGCATTTAATAAAATAGAATTTTATATACATTTCAGTAGCAAGGTACCAAATTGAAGGAGTCGTACGAAGGATTTGCCGAGACAGAGGCTGGAATCGAGTCTTTTAAAGAGAGAAAGTTCGACACAAATTCCTTTTCGCCAGTTTCCGGTTTTAAAAGGCCTCGAGCTCGACTTTTTAGCTCGAACTCTTGGTTACCTGCCTCCTCTCGCTGACGTCTCAACACAATGTTAAAACAAAACATTCTAAGAGTTAATATTTTGGATTCGTTTTAATAACTGAAAGAAAGTAAATAAAACGGCGTTTAAATAATTAATTTCTTGTATTGTTAATATTAGTTTTAATAATTGATTCTCTTAAAAGGAGAAAATTAATTTGCTTTAAATTAATATACTTTTGTCATTTTTCTGATTTTCATTCACATAATATATACAGAGATGTGTGTGTGTGTGTAGATTTGAGAATGTTAATGGAACGATTTCTTTTGCTAAGCCAATTGTTTAGTGAATTTTTTAATGTTAATATTGTTTTAATTCACTTTAAGGTGAAAATCCGTTTATATATATATATATATATATATATATAAGGTAAGGAGAAAGTTGTTCAATTGTGTGTGTGTGTATTTCGTATGAACTATTATTTTGACGATTGTACGTATTATATTATTTTTGTGCAGTAGAAGGCAAATTCTATTTATTTAATTAATATAGTTTTTATTGTTAATAGTTGTGATTATTTCGCTTAAAAGAGAAAGTCTGTATGCTTTGGTAACGAATTAAAATGGCATCTAGCAACTCACCCTAATAATGTATACCTGTACAATTAAAATAAAAAATGGTATCTGGCAACTCAGCCATCATCTATATAAGACCCGCTTGGCTTCGGAGCTGGTAGTTTGATGCGAACTTCGGCCGAATAAAGAACTCTCTCCTTCCCTTTTTAGGTTAAGACAGCTTAGTTTCCCTTTGGGGGGTTAGGACATCCCACCTTGTTCGTCCTCCTCCGTCTATCCTTTCACTCTTAGGCTAAGGCATCCCCTTTGGGGAGAGGTCATCCTTCCTTCTCCCCACAAAGATCCCTCCCCTCTCCCCCCTTCAGGTGTACCCCTCCCCCCCTTGTCTCCTTCTAAGCCAACTGGCTGATTAGGAGTCTATAAGACAACGAACACTCGGCTGAAGTCTTAGTGTGCACTTGGCTCCTTCCAGGTGAACACCTCTCTTCCTTTCACTCCTTCTCCTGTCTTTCTCTTGGGGGATAACGCAGCCTCCAAGTTTCATGACCCCTTGTTGCACCTGCAGCATCCCCCCACCCCCATTTGCAACATTGAGTTGTTGCAAACCCCCACCCCCTTTGCAACCTCTACCCCCTTTGCAACCCCTACCCCCTTTTGCAATCCCCCCTTTGCAACCTCTACCCCCTTTGCAACCCCTACCCCCTTTGCAACCCCTACCCCCTTTTGCAATCCCCCCTTTGCAGCGAACACAATTAAAAGCGTAGATAGTGGACGAAGCAAGTGGCTGAGGTGTTTTTTCTTTATGGTTGAAGTAAGATTTGATACTATTGTTGTTGGTGAAAGCGACATGAAATTTAACTTGGGGGTAAAGCGGGGTGAGTAAGAGACGGAGTTCTGAAAGTATTTTGTGGCTAATGTGGTCGTCAGAGGGGAATGAAAAATATTGTACGTCTTTTTTAACAGTGGGAACTTTAAGGGGGGGGGTTGATAAATATTATTAAGAAAGTTTCTGGTTAAAGATTGTAACAGATGTTTTGGGAAAGAGTTATTAATGCTGAAGTTAAGAATTAACTCTATTTCATGGTGGAAGGATAAGTACGAGGAGCAAAGATGGTAGGCACGGTGGATTAAAATTTTAATACTGTTTATTTTATATAGCGAAGGGATGTGGCTTAGGAAATTAGTACCCAGTCCTGTGTACGTGGGTTTTCGATATATGGAAGTGCTAAATTTTTTGTTTTTAGTTATTGTAATATCTAGGAAGGGAAGGGTGTTATTGGATTCGTCTTCTTTGGTGAACTTAATGTTTTTATGTTGGGAATTAAGGTAGTTAAGAAAAAGGGGGGCGTGGTTGGCAGTGTGAAAAAGGAAAAGTGTCATCAACGTATCTTTTATATAGGTGTGGTTTATAATGAGTGGGGCAATGAAGTAGCCAGTTATTTTCGTGATGGCTGAGGAAGATGTTCGCTAAAGTGGCACTTAAGGGGGATCCCATAGCTAGTGAATCGGTTTGTTGATAAAGTTGTTGGTTAAAGAAAAAATAGGTGTCTTAGGCGGCGAGCGTAAGCAGTTTGGTAAATTCATGAAATAGAGTTAATTCTTAACTTCAGCATTAATAACTTTCCCAAAACATCTGTTACAATCTTTAACCAGAAACTTTCTTAATAATATTTATCAACCCCCCCTTAAAGTTCCCACTGTTAAAAAAGACGTACAATATTTTTCATTCCCCTATTACGACCACATTAGCCACAAAATACTTTCAGAACTCCGTCTCTTACTCACCCCGCTTTACCCCCAAATTAAATTTCATTTCGCTTTCACCAACAACAATAGTATCAAATCTTACCTCAACCATAAAGAAAAAACACCCCAACCACTTGCTTCGTCCACTATCTACGCTTTTAATTTTGTTCGCTGCAAAGGGAACTATATTGGCAGTACCATCCGCCAATATCAAACAAGAGTGGACGAGCATCGTGGGATTTCTACAAGAACTTCACAGCCCTTGAACAAACCCTCCAAATCAGCAATAAGGAATCACTGCCACCTTCACAACCACCCGTTACTTTCCTCCAATTTCAAAATCATTAATTCAGCCAACCAACTAATCGACCTCCGCATACTTGAGTCCCTTTATATCCTCAGTATCCACCAACCCTCAACGATTACAGTTCCGCTTTCAATTTAAACATTGCCAAATAAATTCTCAAAAGAAATCCACCATCACTCCGCCCGGCTCCATCTTTCTAATATGGAATTCTTTCAACAGCCAACCATTCCCAATCTTCTGTACAATTAGTCTCTCATTACGTTAACAATTTGGTAAGAACCCCTTCAATTCTGTTTCACCTAAACCGTTTTTATTTTTTATTTATTGTCCATACTTTTATACCTTATATCATTTCATTTTTAATCTTCCAATTTAATATACATTGTAACTTATTATTAATTCTCGCTAATTGTTGCGCCATTTTAATTTATTGTTCGTTTTTATTTATTATACTTATTTATTTCTATTTGTTTTTAAACTTTTTAGCACTGATGATGGAAATTGAATTTTTCCGAAACGTCTGTTAATAAACATGTACCATCTTTTCGTCCTCCTGTTCCTAGCTATATATATATATATATATATATATATATATATATATATATATATATATATATATATATGTATATGTTGATAATATATATATATATATATATATATATATATATATATATATATATATATATGTATGTGTGTGTGTGTATATATATATATATACTGATGATGCGAAATTTGAAACACAAAATAAGATGGCAGTAAACAGAACAAAGAGAATAACTGGGCAGATAGTGAGAACGTTTAAACGAAGGGATAGGAATATAATGATTCCTCTATTGAAAACAGTGATCATACTCATGTTGGAATACTGCTCGGTCCTAACATCCCCATGTAAAAAAGAAGACATTGGACAGGTAGAAGGGATTCAGAGAAGCTTCACAGCCAAGATCAATGGATGCAAAGAACTAAATTACTGGGAAAGGTTAGGGTGTCAGGAAATGATTGCCCCCCCCTGTAGAGCAAAAACTAGAAGAGATAGATAAAAACCGGCGAGACCACTTGAAAGAGCGTTAAAATCTGAATAAAAACCATTATATTCTATTCCTGTGATTTTATTTCTTACCATATTTTTCCCCACAGAAACCATGGCATCATCTCTTTTGAACGATTCAGAGAAAAAGCGAGTTCTTGACCGCATTCGAGCTGTCACATTTCGTGAAGCAAAGGAAGCTGGTGCAACTTTCATAACTCGACACTGGGTGGCTGAGAGATTAAAAAGATCAGAAGACTTTGTCAAAAGGAATTGGAATAAGAATCCTGAAGATTGTGAAACAGAATTTCGAGGAGGAAGACCGGAGAAATTATCTCAAGAATCGAAAGACTGTGCTTGCTGCATCACGGCGCCGAAAGAAGAGCTGCTCTGAGGTAGCGAAAGAGATACTTATCCGTCGTGGTAGGATAGTCAATCGGCAACTTGTGCATCAATTTCGAGTTCGCCAAGGCTTGAGTGCTTGGCATGAAATAGCTAAGCCACGGAAGAGTGATCTTAATATTGAAGATCGGCTATGGTTTTGTGATTATCTTGAGGAACGGACGGAAGACGATTTCCTTCACTTGGTTGTCAGCGATGAATTCTTCGTTTATGTCTCCAGAAAACCAAATTTTCAGAATGATCGGGTTTGGGCAACAGCTCCTGATGAAGGCCCAGACGACCAGAAGTATCGAAAAATAGTAAAACATCCAGCATGTGTGGGTGTTTTCATTATGTTCTCTATTCGGAAGCTCATCTGGGTTATCAAACCAAGAGGAACCAGTTGGGATGTGCCTTATTTTCGAAATGTAATTTTAGCCCAACATGTAATTTCGTTTTTGAAAGACCCCGAGTGTGTTTTGGATGTTGAACAGGCAACCTTTCTTCACGACAAAGCCCCCTGTATGAAAGCACTTGCGACTCAACAACTGCTTAAGGACAATAACATTGATTTTTTCGGAAATAATGAATGGCCTGGCAATTCTCCCGATCTTAATGTCTGTGAACATGTCGGATCCATCATGAAGGATCGGGTGGAGTCCTTAATGCTGGAACAACCCATTCAGAATCGGTATTCAACAGAAATTATGACTGCAAAGATCAACGAAGTCCTTGAAGAAATGAGTCATGATACCGATCTCTTTGAGACACTTCTGGGATCATACCCCCGTCGATTAATGGCCGTCAGAGCTGCAAATGGGGGCAACACCCGATATTAAAACAAGTGTTTTTTATTCAAAATTAAACGCTCTTTCGCGTGGTTTTGTCTGTTTTTTTCTATTCCTTTCAGTTTCTTCTGTACGGGGGGGGGGGGCAATCATTTCCTGACACCCTATATATTCACTGGAAAGGAGAAGAGAGACATACACCATCATCTACCTTTAGAAAATAATGCAGAAACCTGCTGCAAATCTTACTCTGAACCCTATAACCCCCCAAAAACAACGGTGGAAAGTAGAAAAGGAAGAGTGTGTCGTGTTCCTAAACTAAAGGCTAGAGAGGGAACAACCTTAAACTTTTAAGAAAATAATATTGTTGTGAGAGGACCAAGATTGTTTAATCAACCGCCCAAAGAACTAAGGAACACGAGTAGTGTTGCGGTGGACATCTTCAAAAGAAGATTAGCCGCCTGGCTCCGAACAATCCCCGATGAGCCAGGCGTACCTGGCTATGTGAGACGGAGAGTACAAGAAATCAACTCTCGACTTCACCAGGCCAACTCGAAAAGAGGGACGACAAGCTTGACCTTCGTGAAATGGGGAATCATCGCGCGGAACATTTGAAAGGTTAAAAGGTATATATATATATATATATATATATATATATATATATATATATATATGGAGCACCTGAAGATCAGCGGCCCCAGCCTTTGTTAGTTAGCCTTATAAGGCTAACTAACGAAAATATCACGACTTAACCTAACCAATCGTCAAGGGCGTACAGTTGACCTAATGAAAGGTTAGGTTAAGTCGTGATATTTTCGTTAGTTAGCCTTATAAGGCTAACTAAAGTAGGCTGGGGTCCTTGATCTTCAGGTGATCCATATATTTATTTATTTATTTATATTTATACTTGTCAGTGGTTTCACACGAATATCTATTTTGTAAGTGCGTTTTTTTGCCTTTCACTGAATGGCTTCATGGAGAAAAGTGTTGCTTATTTTCGCTCATTTTAGCTCTCCTTTTAACGTAGCCATGTATTTTTGGCTTCTCTTAGCCAATCTTAGCCATGTGTCTAGTCTTATCTTAAAAGTGTCGAGCTCGACGCCGGTGATATTTCTTCATTCCTTTGGTATACATTTAAAGAGGATGGAACCTCTGAAAGCAAATCCATTTTCCGACGGAGTACGAGTTTTTCTTCGACTATAGCGTTTAGTTTATGGATGGATGCTGCATCTTCTTTCGTTTTCCGCTGTTGTGAGAACTGTAGTCCCGATCCTTATTAAAGCCTTTCCTTGTAATCTTAATATTTTAGTGTGCTTGTTTTGCCTGTAAAATAGTTCCTTCTCAGTGAATAATAACTTAGTTTCCTCTGAATGTGAGTAATGGAGATTATTCCAATTTTTGCTCTTTAAAAGTTTTTATTTGGGAATCATTTATTCTTAAACTTTTTAGTATTTTCCCCATCGTTTACTTAACTGAAATTTATATTATTATATCATCAATAATACGTGATGAAAGGAAGAAGAAACAGAATGAAGAAAAACGTAAGTAATTCAATGATATCTGTATATTCAAAACATTAAAAAGTATAATTTAGTGCATGTTGGGTGAACATTACTATTTTTTTTCAACTACAGTATTTATAAATGTTAAAATTATCAATATTATTATTGTTTTGTTTAAGGCTTACGTAATATTTTTATATATTTTTTAAAGCATTTTAGAAATGTATTAGAAGGTGAACTTTCTTCTGGGGTTGAATTTCCTCTCAAAATGTGTTTTTCCAAGTTTTTATAACCAACAAAAGTGTTGATTCCAGTGTTGTACCTTTATGCAATGGATATAACCAAATCAAATGCCTAAACATTTAAATCCGCTAATACTGACTGCAAAAAAAAGTTTGTTGAAAATAAGAATATGTTGTAAGGATTTTCCTTTTGTTAAAAGAAAATTCATTTGCCAGTATTCTAAGTTAACTCTCAGATACTAACCTTAGATATATATTTAGTGGTAGACCAGATATCCACATCCGCATCTGCGGATATCCGCATCATTTTTAACATCCGCATTCGCACTACTGACTGCGGATGTTATCTCTAATAAATTATGCAATTTACAATTAAATTAGCTTATAAAGTAGCTTATAAGGCCCAGTCATGCACATTTCATGTAAATTATTAATTATTAATGAACAAACAAACATATATACCTCAAAATATAATACCTGGTAACACAGAAAGTTGAATGAAACTTGTTTTATTGAATTTTTCTGTGGCTGAAACTCTTAAGAAAGTTATTATTTTTATCATAATGAAAACATTAATATTAATTTTAATTCTTATGCATTGCCTGCCATAATAGTAATATCACAAAATTTGAAAAATTGTCATATATTTGTAATAAAAAGTCCGTTGTCAGGGAGACGGACCCTTATTACAAATTGTTTGTTTCTCGAAGGTCACTGCGACGGCTCGATGAGTAAATTGAAGTTATAATAAATCTTTCTTTAAGTTAGTGACCCTCTGCGTGAATTCTTTATCCTCCGCTTACTTCTGTACCCCCGATTTCAGTGTGTATTTGATAATGAAATAGTTTGTTTGTTTAGCTTTTAATCAATAAATTGAAGTCACATTTAGCTACAAGTTCGATCTCAAATTCGAAATATAATACGAATAAGTTCAGGTTTTTTCTTAAACTAGTATTAACATTAGTTAAATAATTCAAGATTTGTCGTTGCCCGTCCACTACTTTCCTCGCTGTAGTTTAGGCTCACGGCTCTCAATATTCTCTCAAAAACTGAATATTCTCTCGTAACTCTGTCTCAAAACTCAAATCTCAATCGATAACTCTCAATTTTAGTCTTCAACGAGCAAACCCTCTCAAGACCTACTCGGAGAATTACCAGATCGCCACCCGGCCTATCACTCATTCCCGACGAAGCGCAAGATATATTCTAACGGGTTTTTCCCCCGCATCTCTTTACGTACTCCATCCCTACTACGTCAGAGTCCAAGGCGCCGAGGCGAGCCCAATCAACGGAGACTAATTGGTGGGGGAGAGCGCAACTTAGGGGTTTGCGTCCTGTTGATGCGCTGTTCAAGCATTTAAGAAAAAAGAGAAAAAAAAAGGAGGGGGGAGCGTCGCACGAGTTGATGAGGACACTCGAGGTTTATCTAAAGGGCTGTTTTAAACATTGAAGATAAAACATAGGGTATTATGGGGAATCAAGTGGCTTGTGTATAACATATTCATATTTCTATATTATATTGATAGATTAACTAAATATCCGCATCCGCAGATATTGAAATTAAAGATCCGCATCCGCACATGATGAAAAACTGACATCCGGTCCACCACTAAATTATATATATATATACACACACACCTGCATGTATGTGTATATATATATAGTATATATAATGGCGGTGGTAAAATAATTATTATGGGAACCCTATTCCGAATCAATTTTTGGAGCTTCTTTGTCATTCAATCTCTAATAATCATTTTTCGCAAATTTTTAAACTTACTTCATATATATACTCCCCGATGAAAAGAAAAAAATTAGAAATTATGTGATAAATGAATAGTATATTAATTAAGTGGAAAGAAAACAGTGGCATATATGACTCAAATTTACATACCAGACTCTTAAATTAACGTCTTATCTTTATGTGTGTTTACGACGGTCACTTCCGGTTATATATTTATGATAGCTTAATTACATTGTTAAAATTACTTATATACCGTAGGTTCTAGTCCATTTTTTCTCAATTTAAACTTGTAATTTTTGAAAGAAGAAAAATCTGTGCTTGATTTTGATTAAAAAAGTGATGACTCCAAGAAAAAAGTGTCAAAACTGAAGCTCTCTTGAACAATACTAGTCGTACACAAGCATACACTCTCCTCAGTTCTAAAAAAAAATCATTGTTTCTCCTGCGTACTCCGGCGAGTGTGGTAGAAAGAAAAAATACACCGATGACATCAAGAAAAATATTGAGAACTTCCTTAGAGTCTAGAAAAATGACATCGACGCAAATAGCCAGTTGAGCTATTTGTAATAAGGCTACAAGGATATTACACATTTTGGATGGTACAATGAACTCTAAAAGTATATGAAAGTAATTCGCAAGAGGTTAATACCCGAAATCAGAGAGTGGTATGGGGAAGAAGACATTTTCATGCAAGAGGGGACTCCATGTCACACCTCCAAGGCTTGAATAAATTGATGAAATAATTGATTGCGCTGAATCCTCTATTAAAAGCATGCCACGGGAATAAACCCCCTGTGTTAGGCAAAGAGATTTACTACAGTAAATATTGATTCTCAAATAAATATTTTATTTCAACAAATATTTTAAAACAATGTTTTAAACCAGAAGAAATACCACAGATTACTGAATAACCTACCCTACATGATCTACAGAAACTAAGGCTAACAAAGACGCTAAGATCCACTCTAAGGTTAACCCGAGAGAAAGGAAAGAGTAGGGGGTTAAGAGAAGAAAATAAGGGGTTAAGTAAGTAGGAACAACTATAACTCATGGGTTAACATTCATTCAGAAAAAGAGAAAAAAGACACCATTATCATCCGCCGGCCACTGCCGACAAGTCAGAAAAATAGTCGGAGAGAATAGGAAAGGGGTGAAAGATGAGAAGAAGTAAAATAAGAACACTTACAAACCATGCAAACACAGTCTTAACTCAGTCATACCATGCGAACTACAGACATGCAAGTAAAGAGAGTTACAGACATACAAGTAAGGAGAGGATAAGAAAAAAAAAGTAGGTAAAGTTAAATAAAAAGTGGGTTAGTTTACTCTACGAGCTACATCTACGTTAATGTTAGTCTAATTTTTTTTATAATTTTATTGCTGGCATCACACGCTGGCATGTCACAAGCTGGCATTAATCGTCAACAGACTCATCCTCGACCACCACCCCCAGAGCTCCTGTTGCTAATTCTTTTTTTTATTTTAAACAACGTTAATATTTTTAAAATGCCTATCTAAACGGTTCTTAAACATATTAACGCTGGTACAGTGAACGACTGACGCGGGAAGATTATTCCATTTATCAATTACTTTAAACGTAAAGAAGTTTTTAGCGATATTAGTAATGAAACGTCTGCCACGCAACTTAAATCCGTGATTACAAGTATTGCTATTATCGAAATTAAAGAGTTTGTCAAAATTTACGTTATCGATGTTATTAACGATTTTGAAAACTTCAATAAGCTCCCCCTTTAATCTCCTAGTTTCGAGTGAATGCAAGTCTAACTCTTTTATCCTATCTTCATAAGGCTTGTTGTGCAATGATGGAATTAGTTTCGTGACAGGACGCTGAACCCTTTCTAACCTATCAATATCCTCGCGCAAATACGGGCACCAAAACTGAACGGCATATTCTAAATGAAGCCTGACTAGGGACTTGTAAAGGGGCAATATAATATCTTTCGATTTAAATTCGAAATTACGCGCTATGAAGCCTAACATCCTATCAGCTTTTGCGCAAGACTCCAGGCACTGGTTCCTAACTTTTAAATCCTTAGATACGCGTACGCCTAAATCTACTTCCTCAGTAACGCTCGCTAACTCTCTATCATCCATCATGTACATGTAATTATTGTTACGAGAACTTACATGCAAAACTTTACATTTATCTACGTTAAATTGCATCTGCCACTTATCCGTCCACTCCATAATCCTATTTACATCGTCTTGGAGCCTATTTCTATCGTCCTCGTTAACAACCTTACCGCCTATTTTAGTATCGTCCGCGAATTTTGACGCGTTACTAGTCAATCCTATATCTATGTCGTTAATGTAAATTACGAATAGCAATGGGCCTAACACTGAACCCTGTGGGACACCACTACCTACATCCAACCACCCCGATTCACTACCATTAACAACGACCCTCTGTCTCCTAGCACGAAGCCATTCCTCTAACCAGTTAGCTACCTGACCGCGTATACCGTGCGCGTTAACCTCCGCAGTTAATCTTCTATGCGGAACTGTATCGAACGCCTTTTTAAAATCTAAATAAATAACGTCAGCCGCTCTATGTCTATCGTATTCGCTCACTATTTCGTTATAAAATTCTAACAAATTAGTTAAACAAGATCTATGTCGTCGAAACCCTTGCTGACTACTATTAATCAAATCTCGACTTTCTAAGTGATCGATGATACGATCCCTAACTACGGATTCCAAAAGTTTACCGACAATTGACTTTAAGGTAATGGGCCTATAATTGCTAGCTACTGTGCGGTCGCTTTTTTAAAAATGGGCGTGACGTTAGCTAATTTGAAGTCTTCAGGAATAATCCCCGTTTCGAGTGACTGATTAAAAATCTTCGTTAAGGGGCCTACAATAACGTCTTTCAAATCTTTAAAATGCCTGGGATAAAAAGCGTCAGGGGCTGGAGCCTTGCTAACTTTTAGCCTATCGATATAATGCGCAATCTCACCCTCGTAAACAGTTATTTCATTCAAAATAGTCTCGCTACTAAATAGAACGATATCGTCCACGTCGGGGACATTATTTACGTCTTCTACGGTAAAAACTGTCGCAAAAAAGTTATTGAAAATACCCGCCATCGCCTGAGCGTCAAAGCCAAAGCGCCGTTAACATCCACTAGAGGGCCTATGTTATCATTTATCGGCTTACGATTATTGACGTATTGAAAAAACTTATTTGGATTATGTTTACTATCCGCAGCTATAAGTATCTCTAAATTACGTTTAGGATTCCTAATTGATCTTTTAACCTGACGTCTAAGCTCGATATATCTATTAAAGTTAGCTGCCGTGCCATTACGCTTATTAAGTCTATACGCAATGTTACGCTCGTTTATGAACTCGCCTATTTCCCTAGTCCACCACTTGGGCCTACCATGATTTCTATCGCGCTTGGGCCTACGAGGAATAAACTCCCTTTCAGTATTCAATATGATCTACAGATCTACAGAAGCTAAGGCTAACAAAGACCCTAAGATCCACTCTAAGGCTAGCCCGAGAGAAAGGAAAGAGTAGGGGGTTAAGAGAAGAGAGGAGAATAAGGGGTTAAGTAAGGAGCAACACCTATCATTCGTGGGTTAACATTCATTCAGAAAAAGAGGGAAAAAGTCTCACCATCATCATCCGCCGGCCACTGCCGACAAGTCAGAAAAATAGTCGGAGAATATAGGAGAGGGGTAAAAAATGAAAAGAAGTAAAATAAAAACGCTTACAAACCATGCAAACACAGTCTTAACTCACTGTCATACCATGCAAACTACAAACATGCAAGGAAAGAGTTACAGACATGCAAGTAAGGAGATAAGAAAAAAAAAAAAAAAAAAAAAGTAGGTAAAATTAAACAAAAAGTGGGTTAGTTTACGCTACAAGCTACATCTACATTCGTGTTAGTCTAATTTTTTTTTTTTTTTTTTTTTAATTATTATTTATAATTTTTTTATAATTTTTTGTTTTTTTTTATAATTTTATTGCTGGCATCACACGCTGGCATGTCACAAGCTGGCATCCATCGTCAACAGACTCATCCTCGAGCACCACCACCAGAGCTCCTGTTAACTTTCTTTTTTAATTTTAAACAACGCTAATACTTTTAAAATGTCTGTCAAGACGGTTCTTAAACATATTAACGCTGGTAGAATGAACGACTGACGCGGAAAGATTATTCCATTTATCAATTACTTTAAACGTAAAGAAGTTTTTAGCGATATTAGTAATGAAACGTCTGCCACGCAACTTAAATCCGTTATTGCGAGTATTACTATTATCGAAAGTGAACAATTTGTCAAAATTTACGTTATCGATGTTATTAACGATTTTGAAAACTTCAATAAGCTCCCCCCTTAATCTCCTAGTTTCGAGTGAATACAAGTCTAACTCTTTAATCCTATCTTCATAAGGCTTATTGCGCAAAGATGTAATAAGTTTCGTGGCACGACGCTGAACCCTTTCTAACCTATCAATATCCTCACGCAAGTACGGGCACCAAAACTGAACGGCATATTCTAAATGAGGCCTGACTAGGGACTTGTAGAGGGGCAATATAATATCCTTCGATTTAAATTCGAAATTACGCGCTATGAAGCCTAACATCCTATTAGCTTTTGCGCAAGACTCCAGGCACTGGTTCCTAACCTTTAAATCTTTAGTTACGCGTACGCCTAAATCTACTTCCTCGTCAACGCTCGCTAACTCCTTATCATCCATCGTGTACGCGTAATTATTGTTGCGAGAACCTATATGCAAAACTTTACATTTATCTACGTTAAATTGCATCTGCCACTTATCCGTCCACTCCGTAATCCTATCTACATCGTCTTGGATCCTATTTCTATCGTCCTCGTTAACAACCTTACCCCTATTTTAGTATCGTCCGCGAACTTTGACACGTTACTAGTCAATCCTACATCTATGTCGTTAATGTAAATTACGAATAACAATGGGCCTAACACTGAACCCTGTGGGACACCGCTACCTACATCTAACCACCCCGATTCACTACCATTAACTACAACCCTCTGCCTCCTAGCACGAAGCCATTCTTCTAACCAGTTAGCTACCTGACCGCGTATACCGTGCGCTTTAACCTTCGCAATTAGTCTCCTATGCGGAACTGTATCGAACGCCTTTTTAAAATCTAAATAAATAACGTCAGCTGCCCTATGCCTATCGTATTCGCGCACTATTTCGTTATAAAATTCTAACAAATTAGTTAAACAAGACCTATGGCGTCGAAACCCGTGCTGACTACTATTAATCAAACCCTACTTTCTAAGTGATCGATAATACGATCCCTAACTACGGATTCCAAAAGTTTACCGACAATTGACGTTAAGCTAATGGGCCTATAATTGCTAGCTACCGCGCGGTCGCCTTTTTTAAAAATAGGCGTGACGTTAGCTAATTTGAAGTCTTCAGGAATAATCCCCGTTTCGAGTGACTGATTAAAAATCTTCGCTAAGGGGCCTACGATAACGTCTTTCAAATCTTTCAAATGTCTAGGATAAAAAGCGTCAGGGCCTGGAGCCTTGCTAACTTTTAGCCTATCGATATAATGCGCAATCTCAGCCTCGTAAACAGTTATTTCATCTAAAATAGTCTCGCTACTAAATGGAACGATATCGTCAACGTCGGGGACATTATTTACGTCCTCTACGGTAAAAACTGTCGCAAAAAATTTATTAAAAATACCCGCCATCGCCTGAGCGTCAGAAGCCAAAGCGCCATTTACATCCACTAGAGGGCCTATGTTATCCTTTACCGGCTTACGATTATTTACGTATTCAAAAAACTTTTTTGGATTATGTTTACTATCCGCAGCTATAACTATCTCTAAATTACGCTTAGCATTCCTAACTGATCTTTTAACCTGACGTCTAAGCTCGATATATCTATTAAAGTTAGCTACCTGGCCATTGCGCTTGTTAAGTCTATACGCTCTATTACGCTCGTTTATGAACTCGCCTACTTCCCTAGTCCACCACTTCGGCCTACCACGATTTCTAACGCGCTTGGGCCTACGAGGAATAAACTCCCTTTCAATATTCCTAAAACTTTCTTTAAACGCCACCCAACGCAAATTTGTATCATTACCCATAAATAAGTTATCCCAGTCCACTACTCTCATCCTATCAGCAAAACTATCAAAATTAGCCCTACGAAAATCAGGGACTTCTATTACGTTACTATCCTGGGTGTTTTCTATCAATAACTTAAACCTAAGAATTTGATGATCGCTACATCCTAAACTCTCGCCTACTTCTAAACCTTCGACTATATTCTCGCCGTTCGTCATCACCAAATCTAAGATATTATCACCGCGCGTTGGTTCGGTAACTATCTGTCGTAAAAGGTTATCGTCCATAAACTCAACCAGTCTCAAACCCTCTTCGTTACCCGCAAAATTCTCGTAATTAACATTAGGGCAGTTAAAGTCTCCGACAATTATACTATTCCGATTGTCAATAAAATTACCAAGAAGTGAGTAAAATCTAGTATCTATATCGAGGGGTTGAACCGGAGGTCTATAAACAACGACAAAATTAAAACTAATACTACGCGCCCTAACTTCAACACAGATCGCATTAATTGCTGCCGGAAAATCTAACTTAACCTCGATAGCCCTAAGGGAATTACGAATGTACAGCAAAACGCCGCCTCCAAATCTATGTAACCTATCATTAGTAAAGATTTTAAAACCCGGTATATCAAGTTCCCCCAACAAGTCCCGAGTCACGGTATTTAACCAAGTTTCAGTGATGATAATGATGATAATGTTAATGGTAAGCTTTATTGTCAGGATATAAATCCCACAAAATAGCATAATATTCTTGAAAGTAATAAACAATAATAAACAAAAATATAAAAAATAAAAATTGACTATAAGAAAAATAAGACACTATAAAAAGAAAAAAAAAGAGATAAAATAAAAAGTACACGTAGTGACAATACCACCATATATATCAACGGTGGCCAAACCCCGGCTCGCGAGCCGCATGCGGCTCTCGAGGTTGTTAACTGCGGCTCGCGAGACAATTTTGGTTTTTATTGTATTTATCATAAAATACAAAATTCATAATACAAATATGATTTTTTTTTCACATAAAAAAAAAAATGAAAAAAAAACAAGGAAAAATTGAATTGACAATAAAATGCGTCATGCGTACGACAATTTCTTTTGCGTGACAGGCAATAAGCGGGATAATTACGTAATTAACACCAATCGCCACTCACCAGTGTCCAGTACCCCTCGAGCTACTCTGTGGGCCGCGTGTAGTAATGAGTGAGTGTTTTAAAATTGGTTCTTAGATCAAATAGTGGCTATTTTTCTCAGCTATACGCGTGAAAGTTATACAACCCCTTAGTTGATTAAAATGACTGAGCAGACAAAGTGTAAGAAACGGAAATATGAAGAAGAAAATAGAGTTTTTAAACAGGAGTGGGAGGAGAGCTTTGCCTTTACTGTTAAGGGTAGGAAACCTGTGTGTCTTATCTGCCACGTGGCACTCAATCACTTTAAAGCCAGTAACTTAAAGCGTCATCATGAAACTAACCATAAAAATTTTATTACAGAATTTCCTCCCAAATCAGAATTGCAGAAGACTAAGTTAAACAATGTTGAAATCTAGCCTAGTTGCCCAACAAACTATACTTTTATCATTGTGTAAGACAGCTGACTTAACTACTGAAGCTAGTTTTGTTATGGCATAGAATATTGCTCGAGTTCAACTTCCCTACAGTAGTGGAGAATTTGTGAAGAAGAATATTGCTGATGTTACTGCAATTCTCGCTCCAGATAACACAAAGTTTCGAGAACAAATAGCAAGTATTTATTTCCCACCACACTACAGAGAGACGTATTTCCCAGATCAGTGCTGAAATTACATGCTCGTTGCAGAGTCATTTGAAGAATTCTGTTGCATTCAGTTTGGCTCTCGATGAATCCACAGATATTAAAGATAACCCTCAACTGGCGATATTTGTTCGTTTTGTTACTGGCGATGGAAATGTGAAAGAAGAACTCTTGGACTTAATGACCCTAAGAGAAACCACCAGAGGGGTTAACATAAAGAACGTACTTGACGAGGCATTATGAAATGCTCAAGTATCATTGAATAAACTTGTCAGTGTTGCAACAGATGGAGCACTAGCTATGGTAGGACAAAATGTAAGCTTAGATGGGCTCTTGACACGCGATGCCAAGTATCCTGTGTGTCTCTTTATTCAGTATCATTCACCGTGGTCATTTGGTAAGCAAGTACTTTAGGAATGACAGTGTTATGAAATGTGTCCTAGAAATTGTGAATTTCATTCGTTCAAATGCAAAAACGCACCGAGCGTTTAGAAATTTTATCGAGGAGCTAGATCTTCAAGATAAGCCAGATGACCTTTCATTCTACTGTATTGTAAGGTGGTTATCAACTAGTAATCTCCTGAATAGGCTTGTTGCACTGTTGGAGCCTATCATTGATGTCTTGAAAGAAAAGGGAAAGTCATACCCACTAGAAGATCACGAATGGGTGCAGGATCTGATGGTTTTTTACTGATGTGATAGAACACCTTCAAAATCTAAATTTGGCACTTCAGGGAAAGGATAAGGTCATTTCTGACCTTACACAGACAGTTTTCAGTTTCCAGAATAAAATAAAGCTCTTCCAAAAAGATCTAGTAACAAAAAAATTTGACCACTTTCCCCACCTGAAAAACCGAGCAAACACTTTTCCTGATATTGAAATAAAAGATAGTAAATTGGAGGAATACAAAGGTAAATTAGAAGGACTAATTGATGATTTTCAGTTCAGGTTTGATGAATTAAAGAAGCTAAAACCATGCTTCGAATTTCTTGTAAATCCTTTCCTGATTGATGTCGTCAACGATGGCTGTCCTGTTACCACACCTTTTGTTACGGAAGCTGCTTCAATACAAACAGAACTTTTGGAGCTACAGGAGGACGTGGGTTTAAAGTTGATACATAAATGCTTATCTGCAGTTGAGTTCTGGAAGCAAATACTGTACCAGAGGCAAAGTATCCTCACCTCAGGAAAACCAGTTTCCGACTTCAAGGTTTTTGGGACAACTTATTGCTGTGAAGCACTCTCCTCGGTAATGAAGTTTGTAAAGTCAAAACATCGTGCTGCCCTCACAAACGAACACCTGACTGAACTTCTTCATACCGCCTTAACATCACATCAGCCAGACTTTAAAGCATTAACAGCCAAAATGAAGACCCAAACTAAGCCTTCTACAAGCAGTAATTAACAATTTAATAATAAATGTGAGTATAACTATATGTATATGTTTTTAATAATTAAATTCTTTTTAAAATACTTTCCAGCTCTCGTACATCTGAAAAACGTCGTATGTGGCTCTTGGGTCCAGGAAACTTGGCCACCCCTGATATACAGGGTGTCCCATAAGTCTGTCATCCTAGGAAAAATAATAAAAAAAGGCAAAACAAAAGCTTTTATTTACAGAACGTGCTCAATATGTCTACCATTGTTTTCAATACACAAATTCAGACGTGATACAATGTTCAACACTCCTAATTTTCTCTGCGTATACCAGCACTTTCAAGTGGCCCCAGAGATAAAAATCTCGTGGCGTGAGGTCCGGGGTTCTAGCTGGCCATTCCACAGACCCTCGACGTCCTATTCCGTTACTTGGGTGCTGTAATGTGCAGGAGCGCCGTCTTGCTGGAACCATGTTGGGAAATTTCCTTCTTCGTTCAAGACACTGGGAAATGCTTCTTTCTTGAGCATACGTAGGTAGGTGCCTCCAGTGACATGTTCATCGAAAAAGAGGGGGCCTATGATGCGATCCTTCCAAATGCCACACCATACCATTAGCCCTGTTCAAAAATCAACTTTTTCTTATTTTCATAGGTTTCTGTACTTTTTCCCATGCTTTTTGACCTGAAAAGGCCGAAAATCACAACCATTTTGACCTAGGTTGTTGGGAAGCATTGCCGCATGGAGCTTTAAGTTTTCTGCCTTGAAATCGGCCAAAAGCACCAGTTACGGGGTCCCTTGAATCATGTTTTGCACTATAACTTTTTATCTAAACAAGATAGAGCAACAAAATAGGCACCAAATTAAAGTGTTTTTAATCCTCTTTCTAACTTATACAATTATGATAGTCTTGGAACAAGAAATGGCACATTGTACATACAAAGATTTCAGAAATATCACAAAATTCGTTTTCTCATACTCAAGGCAGACAAGGCGCATTATTCATGACACAAATTTGAGATTAACATTTTGTCACAAGTCTAATCGATCAAGAAGTGAAAGCATTACATGATGATTAATTTCATAATGACATTTACACAGTCAGTTGTTGAGTTTGTTTCTTGAAGCTGTCAAAGCGGCGTCTGTTGAACTCCACAGCTTGAAGGAGATAGTCCCTTTGCTTGGCATCTGTTGTTATGACATTTGCAAAGTCGCTCATCATCTTGACACCACGTTCAGCAATGTCATTCACCGCTTTCAGATTCTTAACATAGTCCAACGCTTTTCTGTAGTCCTCATTCTGTGGCCAAGACGTGACAGGTTCCAGAAGCCACTCGGATCCAATGTTCAGTGTGTCCAGCAGGAAATGTGATTCTGGGCCAATGAGATCAACCAGGGTGGTCTTAGCTGTGACTCTCTGGAATAGAGGCTTTCCTGTTCTGAAGCTGTCTGGCTTCTCAGTGGCATGTAACTGGGCAGCAATGTCGTGCTTCAATGTGTCACTCAATCTACTGCTGAACAGGGCAAATGGCACGACTTCCTGCGTCAGGTACCATTTGTGGTTTTCCATCTTATTAAGTACTGCATCAGCAAGCTCTGGGTCAGTTTTCTTGTACTTCAACATGTCCTGGATTAGACTTAGATCATTCACGGGAGCATCTGCAGCAGACATTGACATCATCCATACAGGAGTGTAGAACAGCGCAAGGAAGGTGTTGAGTCTTTCCAGCTTTGATACAGTGTCTTCGTCGTACTCAAGTTGATCTGCAAACATCAGCATTTTCATGGAGTACAGGTTTCTGGCCATCCATCTGGCCTGATGAATGGCGCCTGGTCGACTCCAGTGAATACCTCGAGGAGGCGTTCCTCCAAGAACAATGACTGTCAGTTCAGCCATTTCCCTGTAGTCGGCTCTTGGAAGCCTTTCTGCTGTTAGAATGTCTTGGAGTATTTCTTCACTGTTCTTCTTCTTTTCCTTCAGCCATTTGCTGTTGATAGCCAGCATCTTTGGGTTTTCCTTGGACAAGTCCGTCCAAACATCCTTCAGATGCTCAAACCAGGGATTATCTGGCCCCTTCACCTTCCCAAACAGCTCCTACTAGGATTTCCAGGATGTGATGTCGACAGGCCAGATAAAACACCTTTTTGTTCAGTATTTTCTCTAGCAGTTTGGCAGCTCCTCTGTGACCTCCACTGTTACTGGATGTAGTGTCAAAAACAAGGGCAGTAACATTATCCGTAAGTTCCCATGTCTCCAGTAAATCCATTGAAGCCTCAGCCTGAGCTGTGCCAGAAGAATTGTCGATGACAGGTACTCCCAATAACTTTCCTTCAGTGTATGAAGGTGGACCAGACACTAGCACAGCTAAAGTCTCTGAGGTACTTCCAGGTTCACTGCCCAAGACATCTTTGAGCAACTTTCCATCCCAGTGTAAGGCAACGTACTGTGGGGGGTTTTCACAAAACTTGGACATGTGACTCTGGCTGATATTATACCTGGACAGCATTCTGTTGCGACGTGTTGTTGAGGTTGAGATGACGAAGTTATCCAGATCAGCCCCTCCAGCTTTCAAGGTGGCAGAAACCATGGCAGTAACTTCATTGTCTGATAAACCAAGATGATCAGCTGTATTGCAGATGACATCACATTCCATGACCTTCCTTGGAAACGTCAAAGTCACACTAGTCACAGTGTCTTGATGGTGAGAACATCCAGGACGAGGCTGATGGTAATCCATGTCCTCTGTGTTAGCGTCGTTGTCAGTTGAGTCACCCCAGGTAATGTCATCCACATGAACAACTGCCTCTTGTTCTGCTGCAGCTGTAAAATAGTACAACATGTTAAGACAGTAATTGTTAAGTACATGCTAAATATCGCAATGGAGTAAAACTTAAAACTTTTTGTAACGTTCAAAGTAATTAGTTTTACCTTGTTCTTGTCTATGCTGCAGTCTTTCATTCCTCGCTGCTTGCTGCAGGGATCTTGTCTCAAAAATCTTGTCATGACCAGACATATGACCTTTCCTCTCAGTCTTTTGGTCTTCGTAGAACCTGATATCCTCATCTTTCTTCTCTCTGGATAACAGTCTGTTGTTCTGTATTTCCTGGATTGCATCTGGAGCTCCTATATCGAACAGGCTGTCTAATTCCAGCACAAATGCTCCTCTTTTTCCTCCAGGGTTACTTGCTCTTCCTTTGCTTTTCACCAGAGCACGATGTTTCTCATGTAGTTTCATGAAGAGCTTCATTGCGTTGTACTTGGTCATTGTCTTGATCCTAGCCATATGCCAGAATGGGATGATAGATTCAACTGTTTCATATGCAAGGTCTTGAACCATGGGCCTCCCTGCATTTTCCGGTAAATTCTGAAGATTAAGGAAATACTGGAACGCCTGTCTGTTGGTGGGAAGCTGGGAACCACTGATAAAAGCTGAAGGGTATCCAACCAGGAAAGTTTCAGTGAGAGATCTGGTAGATGGCCCAGTTGACACCTGCCTGTGGACAGTACGTGGAGGTTCTGAGATATCAACTGTGCGCCCACGGAGCTCCCTCAGCTCCTTGCTTAATGCCATTGTGAAGTTGTAACTTGTAGATGGTTTTCTAGATTCTGATTGAGTTTCTGTTGTTTCCTGAAAAATGATAGATAATTATTATTATTATTATTTTTATTATTATTATATTATTATTATTATTATTTATTAATTTTATGCTCTTTCATTTGATACCTAATTTGTTGCTCTATCTTGTTTAGATCAAAAGTTAAAGTGCAAAACATAATTCAAGGGACCCCGGAATTGGCGCTTTGGCCGATTTCAAGGCAGAAAATTTAAAGCTCCATGCGGCAATGCTTCCCTACATCTTAGGTCAAAATAGTTGTGAGTTTTGGCTTTTTCAGGTCAAAAAGCATGGGAAAATGTACAGAAACCTATGAAAATAAGAAAAAGTTGATTTTTGAACAGGCCTACCATACCATCACACCGAGATGCACCTTGTTCCTTTGAAGAGGTATACCAGTGAGGGTTGTTTTGAGACCAGTAGCGGGTGTTCTGTCGATTTACCTCACCATTTCCATAAAAAACAGCCTCGTCACTGAACAGAATGGTGGACGGGAAATTGGCATCCCGAGCATATTGTGCCGTAGCCCATTCACAAAATTCCATCCGCCGGTCGGGATCATCTTCGCTTAATTTCTGTAGGATCTGAAGTTTATATGGATGCCATTTGTGAGCCTGAAGAATGCGATGGATGCTACTTTTCGACACTCCTGTCTCGGCGGACAATCGCCGAAGAGACTTATTGGGACTTCTGTTAAAATAAGCTAGGATAGCAGTCGCTGTATCATCGTCAGTGGACCTCCTTGAAGGTCCACTGCGTGGTTTATCTTCTATGGATCCTGTTTCCTTAAACTTTGCAACAAGTCTGATAACACAACTCTGTGTTATTGGCTCGCGGTCTGGATGCAGTCTGTTAAATTCAGCAGCGGCCTCTCTTTGACTCCGATTTCCTATGCGTAGAATTATCTGGATTCGTCGTTCTTCCTTGCTCACAGACATTATGGCCTGTAGAAAGAGAAAAATATGAATTTCTCCTATGATGCCGGACTTATGGGACACCCTGTATATAGTAATAATGATAATGATAATGACAATGATGATGTTTATTTGCTCCTCAGACAGATCCCATAAAAACGGTACAGTATCCATCAAAGTAAATGAGCGAAACAACTAATTATTAAACAGTAAATTAAAAAAACAAAAAAGGACTACGGTAATAAAGAAATAATAATAATACACGTAATGAAACGAGAAATAATAAAATTAGTAATAATAGCTTGCCAAAAGTAGTATAGTACGAAGGAGAAAAAATAAAAATAAAAAGTACATTTAATGGAAAAGCTATTACAGGAGTTAAGTTAACTTCTGCAGCAGTCTACAGGCTCTGTTGTAAAGTAAACTGAGGTTTCTGCAAGAGCCTTTCTTATAAATAACTGAGAGTTGCTGCCTATTAATATTAGTGCAGAAAGTACGAAAAAGAGTGTCTTTAGCTTCGCTTGTATAGAATTTAAAGTTCATTATAATCATGTTTGCCTGAGTGAAAAAAAAAGAAGTTAAAAATTAATGTCATGGATCTGTGAATATGACTTACAAATTTTTATAAGATGATCCAGACCTTTCACTGAAGGGCTTATTAACACCATATCATCAGCATAGACCAAACTATTTATCCTCATGTCATCTATATACTATATAGCATTCCACTCTTACCTCATTAAGAGAAACAATTAATCCATCAACATATATATTAAAAAGTAGAGGACAGAGTAAGGAGCTTTGTTTAACTCCGCATGAGGCACTAAAACACTTCGGACAATACATTGCACCATCCAACATTAAAAGTTTGGCGTTTGTATCAAAATTTCAATACATTTAAAACATATACTGGAATATTCCTGTCTTCTAATCTCTTAAATTGACTATTATAGTAGTATGACCGCAAAAAGTACGTGTAATGCAATTGCACTGCAGCATTGCAATATGTTGCAGATAGTTTTGCAACATTGCATGTACCATTGCAGAAAAAGGTAGGCAGATGCCTGCAAATGGGGGTAGGGAAGGGGGTGCTAAACCTTTAAATAAAGTGAATACGGCCTATTGCATGATTTGCTACGTTTTGCAACATTGCTGAAAAAGATGCGCAAGAGCTAGGGAGGGGGAATAGAGGAGTAGGGTAGTTGTCAAACCTTAAAATTAATCGAATGGAAGAGCGTAATTCATCCAGGAAAGCTACAACACATCCCTATAAATAATTACGAACTTTAGCGACCACCCGCAATGCCATACCACATCAGAATAGAGAAGCGTCGCTCACCCAGTACCAACTCACCTCAGACCTACATACAACCAGCCCAATATTACAACACCGACATACTTATGGACTATAGTGAGAAACTTTTGCAAAAACTTTAAAGTGTGTCGTCTTATTTCGATGTATGATTTTAACGGTGTTTTTCCATTCATCTTTTTGTTCTTACAACTCAGAAATAGTATATTTCCTGAACTCGCTCATTTGTATTCTCACATTTTTACATAAACATAGATTTAAAATAATAGTATGAAAGGTAATAAAACACACATACACACTTTTTTTTAATTAATAATAATATTTTTTAAGCAATCAATTATAATTTAATCCCATATTACATAGATAAATTGTAGGTCATGTCAACGCTTGTATGCCATGCTGTGACTGGATAAATTAGCTGCTACTATCGGCGCACGCGCATCTCTACAGTATATATTTCCACTCAATATATTTCCACTCCTCCCCTATTCCTTCAGCCTATATAATGGCCGTTCAAAACCCAACGAGAACAGTTACTTGCACGGTAGCACAAATACGAGTATCTTCACTCGCAAGGAAACATTGAGAAAATGGCCGAAGACAAATCAGGAAATCCGTAAGTACAGGGTGTCCATAAATGTTTACCCAGAAAACAGTATGCTCTCATGTTTTAATGACGAATCTTACATCAGTTTTCTTTTTACAGGTGATCTCGTACACGCATAGGGTTTCTGTGCTGGTGTGTTTCCTCTACCGCATTCGCCGCTAGAAGCGCTGTAGTAGCTCTTCAGTTAAGATGGCGTCTGTGACAGAGAAGGCACAATGTGTTGTGTGGCTTGTAGGAACAAAATCTCCTGTTAGTGTTCAGCAAAGGTTCAAAACAAAGTATGGAAAGAATCCACCTGATGTGAAGTTAATTACTGTAAGTCGTGGGTGAAAAAATTCTTGGAAACTGGAAACGTGGAAAAAGGAAAGAGCAGTGGTAGACCATCAGTTTCCGATGGGACGGTGGAAAACGTTCAAACTGCTTTCACACGGTCACCAAGGAAATCGGTGAGACAAGCTTCATGCCAACTAAAGATACCGAAGTCTACGGTGCACAAGGTGTTACACAAACTTTTGAAGTTACACGCCTACAAAGTAAATGTTGGAAAATGTGTGGCGTGAGGAAGAATACCGTTTAGACATTTTACGTGCCACTAGGGTGCACATGTGGAAGCTTATTAAGTTCATTAACTATGTATCAAAACTTTGTATGTTTATCTACTTATGATTAAAACTGTGTTTGAATACGAGTGTTTATTTAAAAGTTATAGCATGCTTTAATCAGAGTAATCATTTATGAACACCCTGTATATTTCTATTTTATATTTTAGAAAGTGATGAAATATCTCTAAAACTGAACAGTATTATAATTTAAATTCTTTGTGTATGTGCAAGTTTCGCTAAACAAGTGAAGATACAGTGAATTTCAAACTTTTTTATAATGTGAAGCCTGATAATTTATTTTAATTCAATCTGCATTGACTGAACGGACGTTTACCATCAGGCACGAAGTGATAGACATTTCAAACTAAGATACTTTGACTCCATTTAATCACGAAATCTATAGCTACCAAACTGTGTACGCCTGCAATGACGAATTGTAAATATATACACACACACACACACACACACACACACACACACACACATATATATATACATATATATACAGGGTGTCCGAGAATTATATGTACAATTTTTGGCTGTTATTAAAAATCAACCATGAAGTGTAGAAATTCCAGTGTTGTCCCATTTTACAGAGAATCTCATTAAGTTTTTTCTAATATGAAGTTTTGACAAGTTTTTTAGAAATTCCAGTGTGTCCGAACATTATCTGTACAATTTCATCTTTTAATAAAATTCTTGATAACACACGTAAAATTCTTAAACAAGATTATTTAGAATCTGTATTTTCAAAAGTTTCTTTTATTAAAGTAACGTTGTTACAAACATTCGATATATGCACCATTAGTGATTCGCAAAGCATCCAATCGATACTCCAAATGTTGCCATGTACGCTGCAGCATATCCACATCAATTCGCTCAATAGCAGCTGTGATTCTTGCTTTTAAATCATCAATGTCTGTCACCCGCGTACATTTCTAAAAAACTTGTCAAAACGTGGTATCAGAAAACACTTAATGAGATTCTCTGTAAAATGGGACAACACTGGAATTTCTACACTTCATGGTTGACTTTTAATAACAGCCAAAAATTGTACAGATAATTCTCGGACACCCTGTATATATCAAAGCTATTGACTTCTCCTTAGGGAAACGGAGTTTACAGATGAACAGAAGGACCAATACAACGGCAAACATTTTCATTTATTTTTTGTATTTCAGACGTTTCGACAAATCTTTTGTCATCATCAGTGAATTAAGTCTTAAAACCTTAAAACAAAAATAAAAATGAAAATTACATCAATACAATATTAAAACCATTAAAATTAAAACCTTAAAACAAAAATAATGAAAATTGCATCAATACAAAATTAAAATCATTAAAATTAAATTAAATTATCTCAACAGGTAAATACACAATGTTTACATCAACCTCCATACTTGACAAAACCTAAGAGAAAACTGTATGGTCAGTAAATTAGAAGGTATGATATGTCTATGAAAATCGGTTGGTTAGTTAAAAGAGCTGTAATTTGTAAGATGAACTATTATTGTTAATGGAGGGTTTGTTTCTATAGATGTACAAAGATTCTAAAATTCGGAGTTCTGTGAGGTTATTGGATTTAGTTAGAATTTCAAACTGAGTTTTGTTAAGGGGATGGTTGTTTTCATTACTATGGTTTCTAATTGCGGATTGTAGTGGGCTACTGAGGGGACGGTTGGTACGGACTGATAAGCCCAAATGTTGAGAAAGGCGTACCTCCAGTTGGAGTTGAGTACTGCCAATATACGCAGCCTTACAGCTGTCGCACGTGTATTTGTAAACAACATTAGGGCATACAGTTTTGGAGAATTCATCTTTGAACTTTAAAAAATTTGATAATTTAAGTGGGTTGACGAAGGCGAATCTAAAATTTATTTGGGGATAACTAGACTTGAGCAGTTTCGACAATTCACCTCGAATACGCAATGAAATAACCATAAAAAGGTAGTTTAATATATCTGGTTTCTTTTGTACTGTAGTTTATGGGGAGTTTAGTATTAAAAGTGTTATTTAAAAATTTCTTTAATTGGTTATCAAAAAGATTAGAAGGGTAGTAATTATTAATATAGTACTGTCTTAAAAATTTAAATTCTTCGTTTAATGAAAAGTAATCTGAACAAATACGGTAACTTCTTGTTAATAATGTTACTATAGCACTAATCTTATATATATAAAACATACAACTTAAATAATTGGTTCCCAAGCCAGTAAAAGTTTGTTTTCGAAATAGTGAAGTCTGGAACTTATTATGAGCCCGTTTAACTAGAACATCCAGGAAAGGTAAACTATTATTTGTTTCGTTTTCACATGTGTACTTAATATTACTATGTTGTTTACTAAAATAATGAAGAAATTTTTTTACGTGTGTAGGATGTTTAAATATTAAGAAAGTGTCATCCACATATCTTCTGTAATATATGGGTTTAAAACTATTAGGACAACTTTTCAACCAAATTTCCAAATTTTTTGTAGTGATGTAATTTTAATGATTTTAATTTTGAATTGATGCAAATTTCATTATTTTTGTTTTAAGGTTTTAATTTTAATGTTTTTAATATTGTATTGATGTAATTTTCATTTTTATTTTTGTTTTAAGGTTTTAAGACTTAATTCACTGATGATGACAAAAGATTTGTCGAAACGTCTAAAATACAAAAAATAAATGAAAATGTTTGCCGTTGTGTTGGTCCTTCTGTTCATATATATATATATATATATATACACACACACACACACATATATATAATATATATACACATATACACACACACACACATATATATATATATATACACATATATACACACACACACGGTACTAACAATCCTATCCCCGTCGTCTATCAACATGATGGTGCTCCTTGTCACTATGCCAAAATTGTTCAGGATTATCTAAATGGACGTTTTCCAAATCGCTGGATCGGACGCGGAAGCAACAGACCTTGGCCAGCGAGATGACCAGATTTAACCCCTTTAGATTTCTTTGCATGGGGCTTTATCGAGTCGCACGTCTATCAGACGAAGATTACGAGTCTTGAAACTTACGTACTCTACACACATGAATACTTGACTCTGCTTTCAAAGGTTTAATGTCCAACTAAGCTACGCACCCGTAATCAATACAGTTTTGCCGACATGCTAACTCTGCGAGGCTGCCAAAAGATTAATGGCTACATGGTAAAGAACCCTGGCTAGATGGCAAAGAACCCTGGCTACATGGTCTAAATATAGAAATCAAATTCTTTGAACAATGACGACACTCATAAACAGGATGTAGACAGGATGTAGATAAAGATTAGAAATGTATGACGTATTAGTGACGTCAGTTGCTCTGCCTGCAAGACTCTCCACCAAAGCAAATCCTAGGTAATACTAGAGGATTTGCTGGTGATACAGGGTAATCCAAAAAAAATACAGGGTAATCCAAAAATTATTATTATTATTTTTTTATTGTTTCATACCATACAGCTTAACATAAAATACAATTCGATTAACATATGTAAATGCATACTCATTTTTTTGAGATCCGTCAGGTGTATATTTACCAACATAAATATGACCTAATGGTTTAGCTAAATCATTGGTTGATATCTTAATTAAAGTATTAGGGAATTGGGCAGTTACTTGTTTACCTAATCACACACCTGCTTCAGTCTACGATACATTCTAAACTCCTTAAAAGGTGAGAACCACTTTGTTCTGGGATGATTCATTACTTGCTCTGCACTATGTGAGGAATCAATATTAGGTTCAAACAAAACACAATGGGGAACAATTACATATGGAGATGGAGATATCCCTACATTAGGTCCCTCTAACCTTTCCCTAACATCTTCTTACGACTTAATGAATCTTCATAATTAATAACATATCCAGACATATTCATTCCGGGAATACTATGAAAAGATACACCCGTTACTTGATAATAATTAAATTTTAAAATAGTTGATTTAGCATCCTTAGTTAAAAGATCCAAACTCAATGTATAATATCCATCTGCATTAACATCAAAAGTATTTTTAGACAAATAAACAAATTTCATTGAAGCTGTAAATATCTTCTCCTTTGACCGCCATCTAACATTCCTTCGAGGAACATACTTCCTTTTTCGAGGAACAAACTTCCTTCTTCTATACATCTTGACAAGTAAATAATACACGTCACTCCGATGCAATTCCAATGAAGAGAATGAAGACAAAAAACTTCACTTTTTTACGTGAAGGTCAAAATATGAGAATAAAAACCCACTCTAATAGACAGAGTTTATTTCCACGACAGTTTCGACGCCCACTGGCATCCTCCTCGGGTGGATACAGAAACACAAATGAAACAAAACAAGAGGAAAAACAGTTCAGGGATCGACCGTTAAGAAATTCGCACCTAGGTTGGATTCCATTCTCTCGAGACAGGAGGGGCATTTCATTAAGTACATTCGAACAAATTTTAAAACTATCTTCCTGTTCTAAACATACAGATTCTATTATTTTTACATAATTATTACATTTATAATTAAATTTATTACATTTAATATTGCATAATTATTAATTACAGAAATTATAAATTTATTATTACATTGGTTATTACATTGTTGTTTATTATACAGAAATTATAAACCGGAAAAACGAATGAAAAAAGGCGATTAGGAAATAATCCAGAGACCATTGAGAAATTCGCACCTAGGTTAGATATCGTTCTCCCGAAACCAGAAGGGCATTTTATTACAGGGTCAGCTTATAACTACATTTCCACAAATTAAAAATATCTTCTTCTTCTATACATACAGATCCTAATGTTTTGACATAATTACTGCATATATTTATTTCCACATTAATTACTTCCATTATTACATTTACTAAAAGCGAGTAAGGAAACATTCCAATCCAGAGACATTTAAGAAATTCACACTTAGGTTCGAACACGTTCCCACGACTCCGTAAGGGATTTATTGACCAAGAATCTCATTAAAGGGTCTAACTTATAAGTACCTTCGCACAAATTAAAATTATCTACTTTTTCTATACACACAGATTCTATTATTTTTTCTTTTGACATAATTATTACATTTATAAAGTACCTTACTTGATTCCCAATCTATAGCATGATTATTTTGGCTAGCGTGATAAAAAATGGCATTATTAGTATTACAACTTCTGAAGGCATATTTGTGTTCTTTGATACGGGTTTCAATATTTCTTCCAGTTTCTCCCACGTATACTAAATCACAACTTTTACAGGGAATGCTGTAGACACAGGCTTGTTCCTCTTTTGCAACGTTATTCCTAACCAATTTACTTTTCACGGTAGACGAATATTTGAACGCCAAAGCAAACTTAAATTCTTTCGTCAACGGTTTTACTCTTTCTAAGCCGGCAATGTAAGGCAAACTCACATATTGTTTTTGGTTAACTGAAGGTTCCCGAGGGGCATAAAAAGATTTTCTGGCTTTAAAATACGCCTTTCTGATAAACCACTCAGGATATTTTAAATCCTTAAAAATGTTCCAAATCTTTGAATTTTCCGGATCCAGCAAATGTGGGCTACAAATCCTGAGTGCTCTTAGAAACATGGAAGAAATAATTGAGCTTTTAACCCCTTCATCATGATATGAAAAATAATGAATGTACGAATTACAATGAGTAGGTTTTCTATAGACCGTGAAATTGGGCTTTCCGCTTTCGTTAATGACCAAAACATCCTGTCTCGAGAGAATGGAATCCAACCTAGGTGCGAATTTCTTAACGGTCGATCCCTGAACTGTTTTTCCCTCTTGTTTTGTTTCATTTGTGTTTCTGTATCCACCCGAGGAGGATGCCAGTGGGCGTCGAAACTGTCGTGGAAATAAACTCTGTCTATTAGAGTGGGTTTTTATTCTCATATGAAGAGAATGAAGTTTAAACAATTTATGGATCTATTTATAGATTCTCATTACGTCATGTTATGACAAGAATCCTATCCCCTTAGAATCAACATGATGGTGCTCCTTGTCACTATGCCAAAATTGTTCAGGATTATCTAAATGGACGTTTTCCAAATCGCTGGATCGGACGCGGAAGCAACAGACCTTGTGTCGCGAGATGACCAGATTTAACCCCTTTAGATTTCTTTGCATGGGGCTTTATCGAGTCGCACGTCTATCAGACGAAGATTACGAGTCTTGAAAACTTACGTACACGTATACGAACTGCTGCAGATAACATAACCCCGCAAATGCTCCAGAATGTGCTTAGAAATGCTGCGGAACGATTTGAGCTGTGCAGGGATACTGATGGGCGTCACGTCGAATCCTACTCTTAATTATTTAATAAATGTTACCACTTTATCATTTTAGGATTGAATTCCATATAATTTCCAAGTGCTTCACAAAAATAGATCCTGACTTTATGTACACCCTGTATACACACACACATATATACACACACACACAATTATATATATATATATATATATATATACACAAATATATATATACACAAACATATATATATATATATATATATATATATATATATACACACACTATATATACAAATATACACACACATATATATATATATATATATATATATATATATATATATAGTGATGTAGCGGATGTCATTTTTTTCACATCCGCGGATGCGGATGAGGATGTTTGATTT
>JAJOZX010000107.1:1452500-1455000 GCA_023014485.1 Bathynomus jamesi | reverse complement strand
GGCGGAAGAACGACGGGTTGCCAAGCCTTCGCCCGCCGCATCTCAATCAAGTGGTCCGCGCGCCGGGTGCGGTGGAAGCGGCGCGTCGCCCTTTTCCTCTCGCACACCGCCCGGTGACATGCTGGAGTCCACCACGGGACGCTACGCGTCCACGGGTTACCGGAAGATCGAGGAATACAGTCCTCCGCGACACCCATCAATACCCGCTCGAAGAACTCCAAGCTCTCATCCACAGAGCCAAAGCTCAACACCGAACGGGCAATGACGGAACGAGCTCTGAAGGATGGCCAGTCAGCCCGCGCAAGGCACCACCTCGGTCGAGACGAGACACCCGGCTGCGGTCCGACCGGCTCAAGACAGACTGGGTAATGATCACTGCCATAAGAGTCCCCCAACACCTTCCACGAAAAATCGAGTAAGGCATCGAGGGACACCAAGGAGAGATCAATACAGGTAAATGAACCCGTGGGTTCGTGGAAGTAAGTAGGTTCACCGGAATTGAGGCACGCAAACGAAAGTTCCTCCATTAAGGAGAGCAACATACCAGCAACTTTAGTCGACCGGACATCTCCCCAAGCCGGGTCGCGACTGTTAAAGTACCCGAGGAGGAGAAACGGTCAAGGTAGTTGCAACACCAACTCGCGAACCGCGTCGCGAGAAGGAGGGTCATGAGGAGGAATATAAATCGAGCAGGCAGTGTACTGGCGATCTAAAAATAGCCGCACAGCCACAGCCTGCAAGGAAGTGCGAAGAGGCACACCTCGCGATGGTAACGAATAATGCACATAAATCGCCGCACCCCGCCGGCGTGTGTGCTCATCCGGGGTGCAAGGGAAACCAACATAGCCAGAGAGACGAGGGAGTCCCCGCGCAGCCAGGATAGTCTCCTGGAGACAAACACAGGAAGGCCGCTCGCTCTTCAGCAGGGAGGCAAGGTTCTCCCAGTTAGCTAAAAGCCCCCTACAGTTCCAATGCAAAATGGAACTGTAAGGGGAAGTGGCATTATAAGAGGCAGAGAAAACAGAGAAATAGCCACGGACCAAGCTGAGCAGCAAACTCAACGGTCCGCAACCAGGGACGGAATCGGCTTCCCCGACTCACCCCAAACGGGGGGGTAGGGGCCACCGACCCCGCAGCTGCTTCACCCATAGTAGAACGAGAGGTGGAGAGTGGAACAGGGAGTTCAGAGGGGGGGCTCCCCTGGGGGGGGAGAGACGACGAGACGGGCCCAGCCGAAACCCCCGACTCCCCACCAGAGGGGGGCTGGGGAGAACCAGATGTTCGAGGGCTCGTCAAACCAGACAAGCACTGACGCGGGGGGGAAGAAAGGTCCACCACAGGTGGGAGAGGTAGATCCAGGAGAGAGACCCGACCACTCTCAGCAGGAGCCGAAGGGAAAGATACTCCATGAAGAAGGGCCAGGCTCCTCTCGACCGGGTCCACCATGGGAACAGAGTCAGTAATCGAGGGTGTCATGGGGCGGTGTACCTCAACCGACACCCGGACACTGGTCGGGGCACCGGGAGGTGACGCCTCACCAGCCCTCCGTATAGGGGGGGGGGAGTCCCGAGCGGATTAGGAGCGGCGCGCCGCTTCCCCTCCGGCGAAGAAGGGGAAGCAGGGCGAGCAGTGGTCATGATCGGGTCTGGAGGACTCCGACTTCGACCACGGCGACGCTTCCTCCTCCCCTTCGGGGCATCACCTTCCCCACCCGAGAGACGAGTAGGCAAGGATCCAGACCCCAAGGCCGGAGAGGGAGAAGGGGCACTTGTAGGCAGGGAATCAGATGGGATGTCTGAAAGTGAGGCAGAGGAACAAGAAGGACCCGCGGCGCCAGGACCACCACCAACCCCCGGAACTTCCAGGGAGGGCACCACTCTGGTAGACGCCGGGGTAGCACGGGAGGGGCCCGAGGACCCGCCAGGGCCAAGAGCCGCAGCATAGGACAACCCCCGCCGGGGCTCCTGGTCACGGACCCTATCGCGCGCCTCCCGCGCACTAAGGAATTCGGTAGTCCTTAAGGACCGCACCTCGAATTCAAATTTGAAAACGGGGCAGTCCCGAGAGGAGGAAGGGTGGGCCCCCGAGCAGTTCGAGCACCGCGGGGGCTTCGTGCACGGGGTAGGGTGCGCAGGCCCACCGCAGCGGACACATAGCTTACCCTCACGGCGGCACGCAGAGCTAACATGGCCGAACCGGTTGCAGCCAAAGCAGCGAACCGGGTCAGGCACATATGGTCGCACCGAAAACTCACACGACCGGCGATCACCCACGCCCCAGAACACCTGGGCCGGAGGCACAAGGGAGTCAAAGGTCAGGAGCAGACGAGCGGACGGGGTAAGAGCACCATCCCGGCGCGATGAAAAGCGGAAGACCTTCGTTACCCCCTGGGGGGCAAGATCCTCCTGCAACTCACCAACCGGGATTGACAGCAGACGGGAAGCGAAAATGGTGCCCTGACAGCTACTCAATAGCGGATGGGGAGTCACAGAAACTCTGC
>JAJOZX010000107.1:1372500-1447500 GCA_023014485.1 Bathynomus jamesi | reverse complement strand
TGTGCGACCTGCCAAAGTCGTTATGTGGGGCAGACTGCCCTACAGTTAAAACTTAGGATTTCGGAGCATTTGGGTTTTTCTTATCGAACTTCTCGCCCTCTTTCCACTCCTGAATCCTCTTCTATTCGGCATCATTCAGAGACCCATGACGACCCGTGCCCCCAGGACTCCTTTGCGATTTTGTCTTCTGCTTCTAATTCACTTGATCTTAAAATTTTAGAATCCCTTTTTATCAAGAAATTAAATCCTGAACTAAACGATAGCCTTTCCTCGATAAAATTACGTACTTCCTAACCAACCAACACCTTTTTAACGCAACTAACGCACTAACTTAAGTTGTTTTTTCCTTTCTCTCCACTTGTCATTTGTAACTTTTACTATCCAGGTCAGTCCTTTTTAAAAAAATTTTAAATTTTTTAAATTTTAAACTTAACATTTTTTAAACTTTTTAATTTTTGAAATTTTAGTTTGTTTTATTTTTACTTTTATTTTGTTTTATAATCCAGATAGTTTTTTGTTTTTTTAACAACGTTTTAACTTTTTTCTTGCATTAGATTTTATTATTGTACAGTTTGACATTTGTATTTACTTTAGTTTTATGATTATTTTTTTTAGATGCTTCTATTTAGTCACTGAAGATGGCCCCTGAGTGGACCGAAACGTTTGGCCAATAAATGTTGAGAGTCGTATCTCTTGTTTTCATATTCCTATTGAGGATAAGGTTCCCGAAGAACATTTCTATCGTAACTATATATATGTATATATGCCCGATTAGGTAAACTGAATGCCCGATTAGGTTAATTAAATGGCCGGTTAGGTCAACTGAATGCCCGATTAGATTAATTGAATGCCCGGGTACGTTAATTGAATGCCTGGTTAGGTTAATTGTACATCCTTGACGATTGGTTAGGTTAAGTCATGATATTTTCGTTAAAGCCAACGAAAATATCACGACTTAATCTAACCAATCGTCAAGGGCGTACAGATGACCTAACCTGGCATTCAGTGAACCTAACCGGGTATTCAATAATTTTACCATAGGTTTCGTAATGATTTTGATGACGTCATTTAATGTTTTAAAATTAATTATTTAATTGCTATTTTCTTACTTACAGTGAGAGGCATAATGATATTAGGATACCTAATAGAAATTTTGTAATATTTTAAAGTGGGGAAAATAAATAATTTTCTAAAAATGATCTTCAACTATAAAAGCGCATCTAATCTGATTACTTAATTAACGTATTTCTATGACAACTAAAAAATAGAATGATAAATCAATATCCTATCAAATTGTTTGTGTATACGTAAAATTATTTGTACAAAAGCCACAGTAATAAAACGCACAAAAGTCACGGTAAATAATTTCGAGTGTGGCTCGTTTAACTTTAAACTCGTGTTTATTTAAATTGCCTGTTTTAATTATGTAATTTTTTGTATTGAATCGATAAAGAAATCTTTTGTGAATCGAAAAATGTTAAAAGTATAACAAATATCAAAATATTTTGTCTAAAAATCATTGAATTTTAAAAATATCAAAATATTTTGTCTAAAAATCATTGAATTTTAAAAATATCAAAATATTTTGTCTAAAAATCATTGAATTTTAAAAATGCATGTTTGTTTTTATTTTTTTGCAAAAAGTTCTTTATGAATTTTAAAAATATATACTTTTTTAAATTGAATCGATAAATAAATCTTTTGTGAATCGAATGATATTAAATGTTTAGTAAATATTGACTTATTTTGTGCCAAAATTATGATTAAAAATGAAAAATTTAAAAAATGCGTGTATAGGCATGGGAAGAACTGTACCCATTAAAGGGGGGAAGGAATTATGTTAGGGAATTTTTTTTAGCATGGGCACTGCAAAATAAAATGACGCATCGAATGGTGAAAACCGCATTGTTCTACACCAATTGTAGCGACCTGTAGGTGTGCGCAAAAAAACTGTTACATATATATATATACAGTGCCCGCGAAAAGTATCCGATCACCCTGGAAATTTGTATTTTTTACATAAAAAACAATGTTTAAATGTATACTAACCTTATATTAGTATTTTGTCATCTGTCCTTTGGTTTGGATGACTTGTTCTAGACGTTTTGGCATGGATTTAATCAAGTTTTGACAAACTTCCACTGATATTTCCTTGCACCATACCTTTTTGATGGCTTCTTGTAATTTTTCGACTGAGCCAGTGTCGTGGCATTCAACCTTATTTTTATTATTAGCCACATATTTTCTATCGGATTGAGATCTGGACTATTACCAGGCCAATCCAAAATATCAAATTTATTGTCAGTAATCCATTTTGTCACTATTTTGGCCCTGTGACATGGTGCACCATCATGCATGTATGTTTTTGTCCTTTGGATTGCCATTGCCATTGGAAGTTTATCCTGTAGCATTGCTAAATACCGTGCACCATTCACAGTTGTGTTCTTCGGAAGAAAATATAGGTTTCCACGCCCATAGTAACCGAAACAACCCCAAACCATCACACTTGGAGGGTGTTTCATTGTCTTTAGTGTGTATTTAGGGTCCATCCTATTTCAGCCAATGGGCCGGCGAACCTTTTTTGGACAACTTCTGAATGTCAAAAATGTCGACTCATCACTAAATAAAACCTTCTTCCAGTCATCAACAGTCCAATGAATATATTTTTTACAAAATGCGACACGTTTTTTACGCATTTTTTCATTAATGAACGGTTTCTTAGCAGCATGGCGAGATGGTAATCCGAGTTCTTTTTGGAGCCGCTCCTGGATAGTTCGTTCAGAAACACCAGATAACAAATTATTCATATTAAATTTTATTTCTTTCGCAGTTATTGTTGGGTTTTTCAATACTAAACGTTTCATAAGTTTGTCTGTTCGTGAATTTGTTTTTCTCGGTCTGCCAGATCGTTTTTTAGGGACTGGCGTGGTTAGGCCGGCATTGTTCTTAGCCCGTGAAACCATAAATTAACGGTACTTGGGATATGTTTAATTCCTTAGCTATCTGTCTCTGTGATTTCCCACATGTATGCAAAGCAACAATAGCACCTCGACAATCACTCTTAAGTTGTTTTTTAGCACACATTATATATAAATTTTATTTACACCACTTTCTGTAAAAAAATAAAAAAATATCAATAAATTTACACAAACAGTGAAATCTGACAACTTTGAGACACAGCCACCCGCAACGAAGGCTACCAGAACACTAATTTGAGAATGCGTTGGATAGCTCTCATATCAGCGAGCAACCTCAAAGTTACCAGATGTCGCTAGAACAAATAGAAAGTGAATTATGTGTCTCTGAATATCAAGGGAAAATATTGTATTTTCTTGAGTGATCGGATACTTTTCGCGGGCACTGTATATATAAGGCTTCATTTCTGAAATAGTATATTAGATGATGTCGTAAATGAAGACAATACGGAAGTGGAATAAGTTCTTTTTTTTAACTGGACATTATATATACTGTATATTTATATACGAGTGAATCTTAGTTCGCATTTTTTAATAATAATAATAGGCAAGGGATTGAATAGTATGACAACGTTTGTATCTAATTTAATACCCATTTATTCTAGAAGGCAGAATGTGGTGATAGACTTATGTACGCCGTACATTGAGAAACGAGAAGAATTGGACGTGCTTCGCGACGACTTCCAACATATTCGAACAACAAGGTGCCACATTGAGGAAGAACTGTTCATAATCTGCGATGATTACCAAGAACGTCGTTCAACAAGGACCACCATATCCAATGGGGGACATGACTACGAGTATAGCTACAAACAACGAACTGTTCTCAGGTCGGAGGTGGTGAGAAATACCTACAACATTATATAAGTTATTGTGTTCAAATGTCAATCTTTGGCGGTATTATTTCCAGATTTTCTAAGCCCCAAAATGAATATGAATAAAAATATTTGCTCAAATTAGCCACTATTTCACCAACAAAGAAAATGTATCATAGAAAGTAGAGTGATAGAGGGTGAACGATGTTAATTTATAAAAATGTGTGGCATTAGAGCCTGTTTTCCGGTAAATTATTTCTGTTTATACTTTATCTCACACACACACACACACACACACACATATATATATATATATATATATATATATATATATATGTGTGTGTGTGTGTGTGTATGTCGGAAAAGATAATGTTCTTCTTTTCACCTTTTCGGACTGTTTAAGGTACTCTCAGTATGTCGCTTCCTTGCACTGACAATGTAGTCTGGTAGCACAGACCCTGATTTTACTGGAACCCTGCATTGTTTGTTATAAAGCAAATCTTGACATATTTTGAAAGCTTATGCCACCCAATTCAAGAATCCATCGGGTGTACACCTGATCCCCGCTTGGCTTTTTCAATATGGCCGCCATTTTCCAAGATGGCCGGCGAAACTGAAAAAATCCCATATCCTGGTCAATACTTGATGGATTTTGATGATCTTGGTGTCATTTCTATGGGTTTTTAGGATGATGAGTCGATCTGGAGGAGTTGCAGATACTTTGGGAGTCGTTTTGACCCACATTCGTCAATACTCAAGGTCATTGGAGGTCAAACGCCCCCCCCCTCCCAGAAATAAGGAATATCCCATATCCCGGGCAGTCGTGGAGATATTTTGGTGATCTTACTGTCGTTTTTATGGTTTTGGGTGAGACTGAGTAGTTCTATAGGGTTTAAAATTAAATCAGGGATTATTTTCCCCATGGTAAGGTGAATTCCAATATGTCTAATTAATCCTCTTATTTTTTTCAGGTTGTTGAAATTATTGCTGATGGTGCTGCCCACATGGTGGTTTGATGACGTCTTGGTTGTGCTGATTCCAAAATTTTTTTTTGACTGCTGAATATGGAGAATATACCAGGTGAGCATTGTTTAGCTTTCATTTGCTGAGGATAAATTATTTCAATGCGATTTGTACTCTGAAGAATGGGTAAACAAAATTCTTATTTTTCAGGTTCTACAAAAGCTGTAGACGAATGTTTCTTCAAAGATTTCCTGCGTAGCTGTCCTCGAGGTCAGAAAGGTCTTTCAAATTGTGGGAGGATTCAGAAAATCATAGAGAGCAGTGACATCAGAGGGCAGCCAGATGTTCGAGCGAGACTAGAGCCTCTTTTGGAAGATGGAGCAAAAATCCTTTGTTGTCACAAGAACTGTGTTTCCACTTATGTGTTCCAAGCTGACTTTATCAGCATTCATGAAAAAGAGAATGTGATTCCCCTACAGTGGACCAAAAAGACTACGTAGTGCTGATCTCAGTGAAGGCCCAGTATATGACCCTAAAAAACACTGTCTCTTTTGTTTGAAAGTCAGTGAGTGTACAGTATATTACCCGAGAAATATGACATCAAAGTTCCTGTGCAATACCGCATTCCAGCATCTAGGTTTATGGCCGATAAGCTTGGTGATAAAAAAACAAATTACAAAGATGTGTTGACAGAAAAGTGTAAACTGAAAAATGATGAGCAAGGACAAGTTGTACTCAGTAGGTTGCTGGGCATGAAAGGAGATTTACCGGCTGAAGAACCCCGATACCATAAAGATTGTATGTCTACCTTTCATATTGAGGTTGAAAGAGCTTGCCAGAATAAGTCAAGGGTTGAACCTGAAGACTGCCCCTTCATTGCTTTGTGTGTAGAATTGTCGAAGGACAAAATGAAACCATGGAATTCAATTGAAGTAGGGAAGCTTTACAAAGAGTTAGGTGGTGAGAAATTGTCACGTAGGTCGCTCAAATCCTCAAATCGCTCAAATCCTCAAACTACACGCTGAGTGTCGTCAGCGAGTATGGGCTCAGAAGAGAGGGAAGTCGGGAACTGCTGCACCCAAACTATGTTCTCTACCACCAACAACTGAAGCTTTCCATCAAAATGTGCTCAGAGCCCACTACACTGTGGCGAACTGGCTCGATGCACTAAAGTGTGGCCCACCACCACTTGATCCTGTGCATTATGGGTGGGAGAGAGACGAAACAAACAGAGTTCTCATCTCAAAAACAGTTGGTGAAGGAGTGTGCTTAGCACCAGATGAAGTTCTGAAGCTAGTCAGATGTGGGTGTGAATCACAATCAGCATGCAGAGGGAGTCGCTGCGGCTGCATGGGACACGGAATCCCTTGCACAATGTTCTGTGCATGTGGCAGCGGCTTGGATTGCAACAATCCATTGACCCAAAACGCAAACGAAGAGCAGACTGATGATGACGATCCTGACACAACCATGTCTTTTGATATTTGCCCCCAATAAATGGTTACCTAATGTGAATAACTGCATCAAAGTTGTCAATGCCAATCCCCCAGCTAGGTGTGAGTTTTGTTTTGCTTACGAGGTCATATCTTGTAGCTTTGCAACCTTCCATAGAATGCATGTGCCCTGCACTTCAGCATAAATTGTGGGTTATATCCGAATATCCATATCCATATAATGTGGGTTATGTCATTTAAGCATTATGATCTGGTTTTATCTGCAGAAAAGATGTTAAGTGCTCAGCAGTTAGCTAGATTGTAGAAATTGTCACTGAAACAAAGCAAATACAGTGATGTCAACTGTGGCATTATCATATTTCAAGGCCAAACTTTAACCTCAAATGACCTTGACTGGTGACAGGACAATTGCGTCCTGGTCAAGTGCGTCCCGGACAAATGCGTCCCGGTCATTGGCGTCCCTGGACAATTGCGTCCGGTTTTATTTCGTCCCGGACAATTGCGTCCCGGACAATTGCGCACTTCCCCAACTACTCTATGAAGTTTATTTATTAGAGAAGTGAATAGAAAGTTCATTGTGATTTCACCTACGCAATTGTCCAGGGACGCCAATGACGAGGGACGAGTATGTTTGTTATTGTAATTTTGTATGGGATATAATGCCCGGTTAGATTAATTGAATGCCCAGTTAGGTTCAACTGTATGCCCTTGACGATTGGTTAGGTTAAGTTGTGATATTTTCGTTAAAACTAACGAAACTAACTTTATCCTAAGTGGACGTAACCCATAAAATTTGACAATGATGTTGCTGATGATGGATAAAGTTCTAGAGAACAATTTCGAACAGAACTTATGAACATATAACAAGTTTAATAGGTTAAAATGAAAAGTATATTTGAAATTCCGATAGTAACTTTCTATTCACTTCTCTAATAAATAAACTTCATATAGTAGTTGGAGAAGTGCGAAATTGTCCGGGACGCAATTGTCCGGGACGCAATTGTCCAGGGACGCCAATGACCGGGACGCATTTGTCCTGGACGCACTTGACCAGGACGCAATTGCCCTAGTACCACCTTGACTTGACCCATGGAGTTGCAAAATGATATCCTACTGTTATCATGTGCCTATAGAACTACTCAGTCTCGCCCAAAACCATAAAAACGACAGTAAGATCACCAAAATATCTCCACAACTGCCCGGGATATGGGATATTCCTTATTTCGGGGGGGCGTTTGACCTCCAATGACCTTGAGTATTGACGAATGTGGATCAAAACAACTCCCAAAGTATCTGCAACCCCTCCAGATCGACTCATCATCCTAAAGACCCATAGAAATGACACCAAGATCATCAAAATCCATCAAGTATTGACCAGGATATGGGATTTTTTCAGTTTCGCCGGCCATCTTGGAAAATGGCGGCCATATTGAAAAAGCCAAGCGGGGGTCAGGTGTACACCCGATGGATTCTTGAATGGGTGGTATAAGCTTTCAAAATATGTCAAGATTTGCTTTATAACAAACAATGCAGGGTTCCCACCCTGTGCAACCGGACTAATGAAGCTTATACTGCTGACGTCCACGGTTCTTCTTTTCAAACTTGATCTGACTGAGAGTTACGGAAAACAATTTATATCTTCGCTCAATGGCGTCCCCTCTCTCAGTCCGTTGTGGGATTGGAATGCTTCTCTCGTGGAAGGATATAAATAACGAGTTACCTTTTCCAGTCTTTATTTCACAAGGATAGATCACTTTTAAGATATTAGATTTCTTTTACAATGCACAGTAATTACAAAATCAAATCATCAACACTACACTTGCTTAGAGAGTTATTAACGAAGAAAAGGATCCGAGCGAATCGGCTAAGCAACCGGCTGCCCGTAGGGCGAGGCTTCGACTGCTTTCTCAAAGTGTTTGCACTTTGCCCTGAACGGGACACGTTCACAAAAGATTTTTATATTAGCCGAAAAGAACATTTAGAATTTAGGAATCTTTTTAAGATTATACATGTGGCACCTTTGAAGAGGCTTATGAGTTAGGTTTATCGTAAAAGATGCCAGAAAATCTACTGGACATTGAGCAATTCATAAAATTTTTAAAAATTTAGCGGATTAATACTTTAATTTATACGAATAGAATATCTTTCAAAGGATTAATATTTTATTTTATACAAACAGAATGATATTTTTAAATTTAAAAAATTTTTATTTCCTGTAGAAAACCTTTTCCACATATGTGTGTGTGTGTGTGTGTGTGTGTGTGTATATATATATATATATATATATATATATATATAAGTCTAAGAATCTCGTATCAGTTGTTCAAAGGCTTTTAAAGAAGACCAAGATAGCGTCATAAATTCATTTATTAAAACTAAACCAGCATATATTGTTATTTTCTACAATTATATTTTAATACAATGATCAATTCGTACGAAAATAAAATTTACATTTTTTCTGCTTTAATAATTAATAACAATGCATAGAATGGTCATTCATACAGAAATAAAAGTTATATTTCTTACTTTAATAATTCTGCATAGAGTTTAATGCTACATTAAAATATACACAGTTTCTTTTTGCCCACAAATGGAAGCAGTGCATTTATTTGTGTGCATACAAATTTGTCATTCCGGGCTGATTCGCATCTACTAAAAAACTCCGATAAATTTACCTCTCGACATGTGAACCATACATAATAGAGTATAATGACCGCATGTGCTACTAGTTAATTGCTATTTCTGTACGGATTCCATACAATCATCGGGATCTTTATTTGTTTTAGGAAAGTCATGTTGACGGGTCATCAAAGGGGAACCCACCAAGCGGATCGTAATACTATAGCCGTTATCCTCGAGAAAAAAAATCCTACCAATGCTCGCCGCGACCGGTTGACAAGTCTGAATTAATTATAGCGCCACCAGTATCACATTTTTTCTTATCAATATTCATTCTCTCATCTTTCGCGAAGGTCCCCATAAAAATTTTACCGATAAATTAATCCATATTCATAGCCCTCTGGATTGTGGACTCGTCCATTAAAAGTCGGTTATAATCGACCTAAACTGGTGAACCTCAATCAGGCCTCGTGACTCTAGATAGATCCATACACTGATGGGACTTGCTAAAGCTTTCCTAAACTCTAATTTCAAAGACAAATGTCCATTCTTCTGAGGGTTTATGTATGCGCATGAGTTTGGGCGGTGGTCAGGAGCAACATTGAATTCACATATATTAGTTCGCTCTATATGTTCGTTTTTTGTTATACCTGCACCAACATCGTTACAGCCATTGATACCATGATTTAAATTATGGTATGTTCGGCCACAGCGAAAATTCTTCTCTGGTTGAGAAAAACATGCTCATAGTTTGGCCTACTGCTGCACCGCTCACAAATAGAGTTATATTTTTTAGGTTAAAATTTTCAAACTTGAAAGATGATTTTTATATTTACTAGAAACAGTATCATGACCAACCATTGCAACAATTAGTCTCTGGGGTCAGACGACCAAGTATGACATTATTTATCTGTTTCGAGGACAAGCCAACAGTAACAGTAAACATTTTTACTATGCTTTTTATAGGATATTTTGTCGTAGATTTTAGAAAGCCTTTTTTAATTTGCATTTGCTTAAACGCTGAAAATTTCACGCGTCGTACTCTGAGATACATATCCATTATGTGGAGGACCAAAGGCTTTGAGGCTTCTTCACTAAATTCAGGAAGGTTTAAATATATCTCAGGAGCCGTGCGAGTGATTTTAATTTTCAGTTCGGCATAATTCACCAATAATCTATCCTGCATCAGAAAATCACTGTGTAATCATGCGAAACAGCCAAACTTTATTTTAGACTTTTTAAAATTAGCCTGTAAAAAGCCTTCCTTTTCAGTAGTATAATAGCCCTCAGCAATCAAATGGGTTTCTTTAGCGTCTTTTGAATAGTTGAGGACGTTTTCCAAATAGACGCGGTAATGGTAGTTGGTTCAACTAGCTGAAGTATTTGTCTGGTTTAGATATACATCGCATTGGCTAATCAGTGTATGTAAAAAGCTAGTTTCATGGTAGATTGCATAATCGGTCTCACAGTCTGTCCCATCACAGTGGGCTATTTGGAGTTTTGCATAAATATATATTTTTCCCGGATCGTAAAAGTGTGAGCCAACGCTGGGCTGGGTATAACGAATTCTATGGGTGCAGTAGGCTATATAAAGAATTCTATAGGTACAGTAGACTCACTGAGCCTACCGTATTGAGAGGATTAATCGTAACAGTCGGAATCCTCAATTGATGTTTGCCTAGAAGGTAGATCGAATATTAATAACTCCGATATAGAACATTCTTCCCTATGTAAGTGAATTAGGTGGGTCATTTTGACTTGGTTAGAACGGATACTGAACCTTACTTCGCACCACAGAAACATAAATACATATGACATCCTACTGTACAAAATTCAGTTTATATCAGTTAAAGAAATCAACCGTAAGTTTCATACATTTTGAGCAGCTCTCTGATTTTTATTAGAATGTATTTCTTTTACGTTTAACATCTCGAGATCGGCCTCGAGACCTGTTTTTTCGTCTTCTTTTTCACACGTCTTTTGGTATTTTTACTCCTTTTCTTTTTTAAACGTTTAGCGCACATTTTCCTTTTGACAACATTTTTAGGATCGTTGATAATTTCATCTCACGTACGTTGTAAATGTTTTTTCGAAACCTCTCTAGGCTTAGCTCCAGCCATCACATCTTCAACTGTGTTAAGTCCTAATTGTAAAACTTTTCGCCCAAGATATCTGGCACCACTCTTTAAAGGATACAGTTGTTCGTAGTATATATGAAAAGAGAGATTCTTTTCCGTTACCCCGTTGATACCTTACGCCTTGGGACACATGCAAAGGTTTTTGCATCATACTGTAACACACAGAAAGTGTAGCTTCACTGTTAAACTCCCTTACCCGAATAGATAGTTTTTCCCTACGTTTAAACGTTCTTATACAGTATGTACATTGTACAGCAACACTGCTTAGCAGCTTGGAGGCAATTTTGACATAATGGGTTTATAATACGTTATGTTCAGGCTTTTTCCAACATGATCGGGGATGTTCACAATGCGTAGCAATCGCACCTGACCGTCCCTCACAAATAAATGCTCTACGATGTTACTGTAAATGTTGCACATAGGAGGCCTATCGAGCAGACTCTCTAATTTTATCTGGAATAATAAACTCACCATATCATAACCTTTTGTAACCTTTGGTTAAGCTTCCGCCCGAAATGTTCATTGTGACGAAAGTCAAGCTTTTCACTCCACCTTAGACCTACAGTTTAACGTGGAATCCGAACCACGCCCCAGCGTCTTAACCACTAGGCCACCCAGGGTACCCATTTATCTACCAACCACTTTCTTAATCGTGTGGAAGAATGAACAGCTTGGTTTTGCTACGCGCCGGCTGCCGTCACCGGGTCTCGAACCCTGGGCCAATGGATTCGTAGTCAGCGACACTAACCACTACACCACAGAGGCGATCGTGAAAAGTGTTTCTTTGGAAAAGTATACTGTACCTTCCTTCAGGCAGAATCATGAACACTTTGTTATCCTTAATATTTGTACTCATCTCTGATCTTAACAAGAGACCTTCTTCCGGACCAGCAAAGGGTATGATCTCGAAAAGTAAATCTTTCGTAAGGTTGTATTTTTTCATGCACTTTTTTAGGGTTTTTTACAATATCCTCAACGTTGTCATATTAGCAGGGTTCTAGTGTTATTTCGGTGTTGTAGTACCGTGTACCACCGTTCACGGCAACACGTATAGTCTTATCCTTTGTCACACCCGCTTTCTCAACCTCATCGCGTTTTCTAAGTACAATAAAAACTATGTGTTTCTTCTTCTCATCGCTTAAAAGTCTGGTATTCAACTGAAATTCACACAATTCCACTTCGTAAGCCTCACGCTCCAGATCAATAGGTCTATGCAAATCTGTCGTGAGGTTGGCTAGAGTATTGTCAGTTTACGTCCCCAACGATGCAGAGGATGGGAGACTGACGTAGAATTGGTCGGAAGGCATGATGTATACTATTAGAGTGTCATTATTGCACTAGCTTTTATATAAGAATTGAAACTTCCTGGGTAGCCAAGCCATTTTTAAAAAAGGCGACCGCACAGTAACTAGCAATTATAAGCCTATGAGCTTAACGTCAATTGTCGGTCAATTTTTGGAATCCGTAGTTAGGGATCGTATCATCAATCACTTAGAAAGTCGCGATTTGATTAATAGTAGTCAGCATGGGTTTCGACGACATAGATCTTGTTTAACTAATTTGTTAGATTTTTATAACGAAATAGTGCGCGAATACGATAGGCATAGAGCGGCTGAAGTTATTTATTTAGACTTTAAAAAAGCGTTTGATACAGTTCCGCATAGAAGATTAATTGCGAAGGTTAAAGCGCATGGTATACGCGGTCAGATAGCTAACTGGTTAGAGGAATGGCTTCGTGCTAGGAAACAGAGGGTCGTTGTTAATGGTAGTGAATCGGGGTGGTTGGATGTAGGTAGTGGTGTCCCACAGGGTTCAGTGTTAGGCCCATTGCTACTCGCAATCTACATTAACGACATAGATATAGGCTTCACCAGTAACGTGTCAAAATTAGCGGACGATACTAAAATAGGCGGTAAAGTTGTTAACGTGGACGATACAAATAGGCTCCAAGACGATGTACAATAAATAGGATTATGGAGTGGACGGATAAGTGGAAGATGCAATTTAACGTAGACAAATGTAAAGCTTTGCATATAGGTTCTCGTAACAACAATTACACGTACACGATGGATGATAGACATTTAGCAAGCGTTGACGAGGAAGTAGATTTAGGCGTACGTGTATCTAAGGATTTAAAAGTTAGGAACCAGTGCCTGGAGTCTTGCGCAAAAGCTAATAGGATGTTGAGCTTCATAGCGCGTAATTTTGAATTTAAATCGAAGAATATTATATTGCCCCTTTACAAGTCCCTAGTCAGGCCTCAATTAGAATATGCCGTTCAGTTTTGGTGCCCGTATTTGCGTGAGGATATTGATAGGTTGGAAAGGGTTCAGCGTCGTGCCACGAAACTAATTCCGTCATTGCGCAACAAGTCTTTCGAAGATAGGATTAAAGAGTTAGACTTACATTCACTCGAAACTTTCAAGTTTTCAAAGTTTTCAAAATCGTTAATAAAATCGATAACGTAAATTTTGACAAACTGTTCACATGGTTGTTTTTTTTTTCATTTGAACAAATAACTCTGCATGCCAAAAATTACTCAGATAGGAGTACATTTAGAGGTCGCTCACTTTTTGCTATCGCTCTAAAATCTCGCTATTGTGTAGAGCAGTGGTCTCCAAACTTTTTTGATCACGAACCTTTTAATCAGCAAAAATAAATAACACGCACCCCTAATATATATATATATATATATATATATCCTTTCATTATTTACTAGTAATAATGTTTTAATGCTATAATGTCTCAGACCAACAAAGACCCCAGGATCCACTCATGGTTGGTCTACCTAACTGTGTTCGTAATTGTGTATTGTGCATGTCCTCCGTGGTGGCGGAAGGGACCTACAATTTGACGTGGGTTCCGAACCACAAAGCCTTAATTTACGACCTTAAACTATACCCAATCTATCAACATATGCGTCTAATTGATTTTTAAACATGTTTATAGACGTGCTACTAATTACTTCTACCGGCAAACTATTCCACCTACTTACTATTCTATGCGTAAAAAAGAGTTTGGCAACTGCTGTCTCGAACCTTCTACTTGTCAACTTACACCCGTTATTTCTAGTCCTATTATATTGAGATATTTCGAAAAAGCTATCTCTATCTACGTTATCGAACCCATTCACAATTTTGAAAACCTGGATTAGATCACCCCTTAGCCTTCTAGTCTCGAGTGTAGTCAATTTTAACTCCTTAAGCCTATCCTCGTACGACTTTGACCTAAGCGACGGAATCATCTTAGTTGCTCGTCTTTGAACTCTTTCGATTTTGTCTATATCTTTTCGCATATGTGGATTCCAAAATTGGATCGCGTACTCCAAATGGCGTCTAACTAATGATTTATAAAAAGGAACTATAATATCGCGCGATTTTTACTAAAAATTCCGAGCTATAAAACCTAACACTTTGTTCGCTTTATTGACCGCTGCTGTACTTTGTTTCGCTACTTTTAAATCACCAGTGACTATAACTCCTAAATCTTTTTCCTGCTCTCTGCTTGTTAACTCCTTTCCTGACATACTATACGCAAAATTACCGTTACGCGAACCTATATGTAAAATTTTGCACTTTTCGACGTTAAATCTCATTTGCCATGTGACTGACCAATCTACGATTTTATTCAGATCTTCTTGGATTTTACCTCTATCTTCGTCATTAATCGCCCTACCGCTTAGCTTCGTGTCATCCGCAAACTTTGAAACTGTACTGACTAGGCCGACATCTAAATCGTTAATATATATAAGAAAAAGCAAGGGGCCCAATACAGAACCCTGAGGAACGCCACTCGCAACATTAGCCCAACACGACTCCGTTCCATCAACGACCACCCTCTGTTTCCTACCTCGCAACCACTCTTCTATCCAATTTATTACTACACCCCTGATTCCATGAGCCTTAGTTTTTTCAATGAGTCTTTTGTGCGGCACAGTGTCAAACGCTTTTTGAAAACCTAAATACACTACATCAACCGCCCGATGTCTATCGTAAACGTCAACCACGCTTTGAAAAAATTCTGAAAGATTAGTTAAGCAAGGTTTGTTCCGCCTAAAACCGTGCTGCGTATTTCTAATTAAGTTATGCAATTCTAAGGGTTCGACTATACAATCCCTAATTATTGATTCCAGTAGCTTACCTACAACAGACGTTAAACTGATTGGCCTATGATTTCCCTCCGCACCTTTATCGCCTTTCTTGAAGATTGGTGTTACGTTTGCTAACTTGAAATTATGTGGTACGCACCCCTCAGAAATAGACGCATTAAAAATCTTTGTAGCGACACAACAATGCTATCTTTTAATTCTTTTAGTTGTATGGGATATATGGAATCCGGCTCCGGTGATTTACGCATTTTCATTTTATCAATATAACATTATCATAAGGTACTATGTCTATGACCGTATGGATATTCGTTACATCTTCTATAGTAAAAACTGACTTAAAAAATTCGTTTAGCAAGGTAGCCATTTCCTTGTTTTCAGAAACTAGATCTCTTTTAACATTTTTCAACGGCCCCAAGACACTTTTTACTGGATTTCTATTGTTGACGTATTAAAAGAATCGCTTGGGGTTTTCTTTACCGTCACGAGCTATGGAGATTTCAAATTCGCGCTTGGACTTTTTTATTACACTTTTCGCTTCACGCCTTAGAAATATGTAGTTGTTTCGTAACCACAAATTGTCTTTATCGCACTTATATAGCCTATAAGCCCTATCTCTACTCTTTATAATGTCTCCTACTCTAGAAGTAAACCACAAGGGCTTGTTGTTTACTTTCGCACGCTTAATTTTGTACGATACACATTCCTCAATTTTAGTCCTACATACTGTTTCAAACGATTCCCACATTACTTTTGCGTTGGAGATCCCCATTACGTTTTCCCAATTGACGTGTGACAATTTATTTCGAAATTTACAAAAGTCTGCGTGCTGGAAGTTAGGAATTTTAGTCGAGTCAGCTGGTTTCGAGTGACTTACTGAGAGGACAAACTCTACCATATTGTGATCGCTATTGCTAAACGGTTCTATTACTTGAAGATCAGTAATTAGCCTATCATCCGTAGTTATTACTAAATCTAAAATACTGTCCAACCTCGTAGGTACCCCAACCTTTTGAATAAGAAAGCTATCCTCAAGAAAATTAACTAAACGATTACCTTCCGCGTCTCCCTGCATTGTATCGTAATTCCCGTTGGCGCAATTAAAGTCACCCATAACTAAAGCCTGCTCACTACCTATCATTCTCTTTAGTTCACGATATAACGCTTCGTCCGTATCAGCTGTTTGATTAGGGGGCCTATATATAATCGCAACAACAAGTTTGAAATCGTTCAATTTAAGTTCGGCTGTAGTCGAATCTATTGGTTCTGGAATTGTGTGCTTTACTTCTATAACGTTCGCAATATTATCTTTGATATATAACATAACACCGCCTCCTCGCCTACCTATTCTGTTTTTAACAAAAAGTCTATAACCTCTAATTTGATACTCCCCTACAAAGTCACGTGTTTCAGTGCTAAGCCACTATTCATTTAGCGCAATTAAATCATAGTCTTTACAAGCAATTAAAGAAAAAAATTCATTTATTTTATTTCGTAGGCTACGAGCATTTAAGGATAGAACCTTCAAATTGTTTGTAATTGCGACACCTTCGCGAGCGCAGGGAAAATTTGTGAAAATTACGCTGGGACCATTCGAGTTACGGCAGCCTGAAAAGAAGAGACAGTATTATGAAATAGTCTTCATAAACGTGCAGCTCCAACGTCATTAAGATGAAGTCCATCTCCTAGGAACAAGTCCCTCCTGCCGTAGAAACTGTTCCAAAAATTCGCAGAAGGCACTCCTTCCTGTTGGCAAAGAGACTTTAGGGTATTGATGATATAGTTCTCCTTGCTGTAGAAATCGCTACGTTGGATAATTCGAGGAAGTATATTTGTTAAAACAATCTTATTAGTTTTTCCTTTAGTCGTCCTAGTAAGTCCCTGTACCTAGCCAGCAGTTCTTCCGATCTAGAATTTAAAACGTTATTAGTACCGACATGAATAACATACGTTGTGTCCTCAGAGGTACCCTCTGTAAAATGGTCAACACTATTAGTTATATCCTCCACCCTTGCACCAAGGTAGCAGTAACGGTGCCTACGACAAGGGTTTCTCCCACAGAATTCCTCGAGCTGCCCTCGAACAATGGAATCGCCAACGAGTCGTATTTCCGGTTCATCAGCATCTTCGAACCTAAAACAGAAAACTTACTGTTTGTTATTACTGGTAGACAAGTCTTAGGTTTCCTCAATAGGGCTCCATTACGTACTCGAACGAAGGGTTGGGAATTAGGGGAAGAGAGAGGGCTATTAGTACTATTTATATTATTAGTAGAAACTGAGGCAGGAGGGGTCGTAACTGGAGTCTCAAGGGATTCTAATTTTGCAGTCAGGAGCATCACGCTTTCTTCAAGTCTAACTCTGGCCTCCATCTCACGTTCTAACTCGTTCCTCAGGACTTCCATGCTTGAGCGCCACCTGCAAACTAACTGTTCATTATTATTATTAGCCATTGTAAACGCGTAAGCGGCAAATTTCCCTTCATAGCGACTGCAAGTACTTGACGGGGGTGCCATGCTCTTAATTAGTTAAAAAACAAAAAACAAAACATGAGCGTTTGGAAATTGATAAATTACAACGTAGGTCTACCGCGTGCTTATTGTGCCGTCACCTGCGCAAACCCACAGAAAATGTTCCTGAAACGCAGAAACAGGTTCTTGTAACACAAATTTATACTAAACGAATATGTAATTAAGCTGCCGACGAAAGATCTGTAAAAGAAAAAGTATTAATAAAACTTATCTGTCCGCTATTCGACTGACTTTTTCTTTCCGTTTTTCCTTTTTCCCACGGTGGGTGACCACACTCTACTTGATCCCCCGAAGGAAGGGAAAATGAACCTTATGAAACCTCGTTTCTGATAGATTTGAAAAACAAAAAGGGCAAACCAAGGGAATTTCAACCTTATGAAATCTCGTTAGTAATAGATTCGGGAAACAAACAAGGCAAGCCACGTGCACTAGCCTTGGTTTAATCAAATAATATATTAATGAATAAAGTCAATAAATGAAATATATTCTTTAACGAATGATTAATAACACGAAGTAATGTAGTTAAGAATGCACCAAACACTTTTTTTTAAAGACACTTCAACGAAAACCATTTATTCAATTGGTAACACTGGACACTCGATAAAACACGTCTGTTCACAAGGAAAGACTGATCACTAGTAAGTTAATAGCATACAACAGAAATACGATAGGGTGAAGATATACTTACCAATATAATTTAATGAGAACAATGTGGCTGGCTGTGCTTCATAATTTCTGAAAATCTTGGTTTGACACTTTGTGATACAGCTATTCGAAGGTCCTGTTCCAAGTTCAGTTTATTTCGATTCTTGGTTTTAATACCTATCATAGCAGAAAAAGACACGTCACACAGATATGTAGATCCAAATGGAAGGAGCGCATCGTTCACTGCGCTTACTAAATCTGGGTACTCATTTTTTTAATCCAATCCACCAATTGTGCACAGTTTTCTGTTGAAATTCGGTTCGTAAACTTGTATCTTCCCTGATGTCAATCAACTGTTATTTTACAAAATAATGCGGCGATCTCGAATTGTGATATTTAGCTTGCTAAATTTTAATCGCAAGTAAGCGATATCGCGGATACTATCTCGCAAATTCCTAGGAATGACTGTGTGTTAGCGAGTATTTTCTTTCTCGGTCATCTTCTTGAAATTCAAAAACTTTCTACGAAAAAACAATGATAAATCAGAATCATCAAATTTACTTCGCGCACCTCCTAGATCGGCAGGCGCGCCCCACTTTGGAGACCACTGGTGTAGAGGATAGGTGCTAGTGTTGTAAATTACTACATATATAAATCGGCTTGTTTGTGTTAGGTTTTGCATTTATTGTCATTAATTAAAAATACACTACTTTCTGAGTTGTGGATTAAATTAGTGCGTCTAATAGAACTCGTGGACTCTAGCGAAAACATGATTAAACGAATAAATGTGTTTACTCTCGTGGTGAACGGTTCGCTTCTACCTACCCAACTCTGTCAGCTGTCCCCATTGCTTCAGTTCTTTCGTCTTTCGTATTGTGAGTATCGCGAGACAGTTATTGTGTATAATAGGTGAGTTCTTGTTGCACCTTGCATATCATATATACTATAATTAGTTACTGTATTTTCAGGTTTAAGATTATTGTTAATGCATATGCGAAACATCTGAAAAAATCAGAACGAGGTGGTAAAAGAAAACAGGAGCTTTAGCCTAACTTGAATTATATACATGCATAGATACAGTACACCCACAGCTTTGTCCGGAGTTGAAGGACGTGTCCCCCTGTGGCGAATGGGGGAATGCATCTTTCTCTAATAGGTGGTCCCTAATCGCTGTCGTGTTTTCACCCGAGGAAAGTTTCATAATGCACGAACCAAAATTATATATATATATATATATATATATATATATATATATATATATATATATATACACAGTATATATATATTGCCGCTGTTTGAGTCGAGTAATTGTTGAACCAAATTTCTATATCTATGTTAACCCCTCCGTCTATGGCCTTGGTCGGTTCGAAGTTGACGGGGGTTCTGGTTAGGTGGCAGCAACGGATTTGTTACTCTGGAGTAGCTGGTACCGTATAGGGAATCGCAGTAGTCTCTCTTATACTACTCTCCGATTTCTTCTTGTAGTGGATCAGAGGATTCTGTGAAGCTGATTAAATTCTCTGAAAGTTCCCCGATTCTTCTTGTAACGTACCGAGAAATTATTGTTTCTCTATTTAAGACTAAGTTCTCTGAAGAGAGCAAGGCTCGAAGGAGAAGATAAAGAATTTCTCTTACTGTAGTTCACTGCTAAAATGTCACAAGTAATGTTCAGCCTCTAAGTTAGATCAGTCAAATCAGAATACATATTTGAAAACTTACATGAGTTTATACAGTATACCCAAATTTTGTTGACATCATTATTATTTAATGTTGACTTGTTTTGTTTTTTATTATCAGTAGGCTGCATTATTTTTGCACAATATTTGAAGATAAGGTAAATATTTTAGCTGTGGCAACGTCTAAACAGATAAGCAAGATATTGGAAGATAAAGCCATATTTTTACCTTAAACCGCACATTGACAGACCTCATGTTATCAAGATCTGCCGAGTTAACTAAAAATGGAAATTGAAGTATGCATTTTATTATGATTTACACTTAAACATGCATAGGAGCAAAAATTAAAGGCTTAAGATTTAAAAATTAAACGTTAAGCAAGGCATGACTTCATCTTTTATAACGAAGAAAGAATGTATACAGAAAATGAACATTGCAGAATTTAATTAGGTTTCATTATTAAGCTAAATCTAAAAAAATGATTAAGTAATTTAAAAAAACAATTCACCAATTATTTGGCAGAAATAAAATAGAGAGCAAATCAAAAAATTTTCTAAACTCGTGTTATGCATTTTAGGCTTTATGTAAAAATGAATCTCTGAATATAAAGATTATGTAAATATAAGGATTATATAAATACAAGAATTATATAAATATAAATATAAGGATTATATAAATACAAGGATTATGTAAACATAAGGATTAGATAAATATAAGGATTTATATAAATATACGAATTATATAAGAATTATACGAATGAACATAAGAATATAGGAATTCTTCATTGTTCATTTTTACATTTACATGGGGATGTTATGTTTGCTTGTATTTGTACAAATAGTAATTTCATCTTTAAGTTAGCTGAAGCCTCTATATAGTAATTTCATCTTTAAGTTAGTTGAAGCCTCTATAATTTCAATAATAACTTTTAGTTTTAAATAAAATGATCGTTAGAAAATATTTTAGAATTATTCGAATGTTCGAAGTTTTTTAAAGATATTTAAGGGATAATAGCAATCAAAATATCATTACTAATCGCATCATCGTTAAACAGAGAAGACGTTTTAAAAATAACTCCAGTTATTTAGTTTCTTATTGTCCTTTGTATTTTTTTTAAAGAAGTGTAAGTTTATTGAATACGAAACTAGAGAAATTTTAGTTCCGGTTTCATATATATATATATATATAATATATATATATATAGGGTGTTTCAGGAGGAAAGGTCAATACTTCGGGAGGTGAGAGTATCGGTCATTGTGATAAAAAAAGTTCATATGAACATGTATCTAATTCTGAATGGTTCCGGAGATAGAGCTGTTTGAATCTGATGCGCGCGTAGCTCTTACTCCCCCTTCCCTCCCCTATAACCTTGAACCATGTAAGCTGTAATGTAAGCATGTAACATAAGCCAATCGACAGCTAACTGTTGTGAGTGACATTGTTTGGTGTTTGAAGCAGTGTTAAGTATGCCACACACCTTCACACATGCCGAATATGCAGATATGGCGTATGTCTACGGTTTTTGAGATGGCAATGCAACAGCTGCTGTTGCTGAATACCGTCGACGGTTTCCGAACCGCAGAATTCCGGATCGAAGAGTGTTTACCAGGGTTTTCAATACATTGCGTGAGATTGGTACACTTCCCAGCGCTCATGTTTCATCTGAACGTGAAGGTCAACAAGATGTGGATGAAGTGGAAAACATTCTTCAGTTAGTAGAGCGTAGTCCTACTACTAGCTCACGAAGAATTTCTACACGTCTCGGTGTACCACACACAAGAGTATGGCGAACATTACCTGAGGAAGGCTTGCATCCATATCATGTACAGCGTGTACAACACCTTCAACCAGGAGACGCTGCCATGCGACTGGAATTTTGTCATTGGGTAAATGCTAATCGCCGATTGCTTCGATTAATTCTGTTCACCAATGAAGCTACTTTCACCCGTGACGGTATCAACAACACTCGTAACTCTCATCGTTGGTTAGACGAAAATCTAAAGGCCACTGTGGAAACAAATTTTCAACATCGCTTCTCTGCCAATGTGTGGTGCGGTATCATCGATGATCAGCTGATTGGCCCTGTTACTTTAGAGAATCGTCTTACAGGACAAAGTTACCTAGAATTTCTGCAAAATGAATTGCCAGGACTATTGGAGGATGTTCCTTTGGCTACACGCGCTGGTATGTACTTTCAGCATGACAGAGCTCGTCCACATTCTACCCGTCTGGTGATGCAATACCTAAATAAAACTTTCCCTGGTCGATGGATCGGCCGCGGTGGTCCCATTCAATGGCCACCAAGGTCTCCAAACCTCTCTCCGTTAGATTATTGTTTGTGGGGGTGGATGAAAAGTCAAGTTTACAAAAGAAAGGTGGATACACGAGACGAATTGCTCGCGCGCATTTTGGATGCTGCTGCCCGCATAAAGGAACGTCAAGATCAACTCTGACGAACAACACGCGATCTTCGCACACAAGTTGCAAAGTGCATTGAGGTTCACGGTTGGATTTTCGAAAACGTATTGTAACTGTAACAAATTTGTCATTTCTGTATCTGATACCATTCAAAATGCCAATGTTTAAACATTAAATGTTAGAAACAGTAATTGGTTTCTTTTTCTTCATTACCATTAACAATGCTTTTGTATTTGTAGATTCAAACAGCTCTATCTCCGTAACCATTCAGAATTAGACACATTTTCATATGAACTTTTTTTCTCACAATGACCGATACTATCACCTCCCGAAGTATTGACCTTTCCTCCTGAAACACCTTGTATATATATATATATATATATATATATATATATATATATATATATATAGAGAGAGAGAGAGAGAGAGAGAGAGAGAGAGAGAGAGAGCTGCTATAGAGAGCTGCTTCAGCTCTCTCACGTTTTCCTCGGGGCATCCTCCAACAGAAGACCTTGCTTCCTCGCACTTGGCGCGATGCACCACGCGCGGAGGATGGCCAAGGCCATCTACTCACTGAAGATCTTCCTATTCAAGGACCAGAGAAAACTAACGGCGCATGAGAGGGCTGGCATAACAAACACTTGTCTTTTTGTCTCTCTCGTCTACGCCCTCTACTGGCATGAGGCCCCATTTCCAGAAAAAGCACCCTTTAATGACATTAACCTACTTGCCCTCCTGCACGAGTACCCTGTGCGTTCCGTCAAGGACGCGGCGGTCAAGGCATTCTGTCGCCACTTATGGTACTTTTCTGAACACCTCGCGCCCCTCGCCCTCTTCGACGATCGCGTTAAAGAGAAGACTAAAGCAGCCATGGTCGGAAACTTCTCACTTTCTCCGAACCCTGAAGCTCCCAAGCGAGTGGATGGGAAGGAGTTCGACCATCGCACTCCTTTAGAAGCGCACATCACGAGCAGTTCGTTGAAATTGTTCAACCTTCTCTCTGTGAACGGCCAAGAAGAAGCTAAGGCGTTCTTGTCGATGCCACTAGCCCTCTGGCCAACGGACCCAATGTATCAGGCATTGAAGGCCAAAGTCAAACTCCTGAAGGTCGTCAATGATAGTACTGAACGTGCTGTTTCTCTTATCACATCATACAACGCTGCACTGACGAAAGACGAGACTCAGAAATAATACTTGTTGCGGCTCATCAGCAGTCACCGCAAAACCTTACCGGTTTCAACAAAGGCGGTAGTGAACGTCAAGAAACGGGTTCGTTGAGATTTTTTTATATCTCACGAACGAGATTGAAGTTCTTTTATATTATCCGATGTGATACAAGTGTTGTTATTATTGTTTTTCTTTTCATTGCTATTATACAAATAACTTAATAAGGGATTAGGAAACAATAAAAGTTAATTTTTTACAGTTTTGTTTCAAGCACCAAAAATGTAGGAAAAGTAAGCGACCTTTAGATATTCTCCGATATGCCTAATGTTTTGCATGCTTCATTAGTTTTTTATATGTAACAAGGAGAAACTTGTGGAAATAAACATTTCTGACTTTGATATTTTTGTGCCATTCTAACCATTCTAACCACCACCTTTGGCTTTCCTCTTATTTCACTAACATCCCTGGTGAACTAGCTTACAACTTTTGCTAAATGACCAAGAGCAGATTATACAGCACCCTACTTGTATCCCCGATCGCCTTGGAAATACGTCATACATTCTGGATTTATTTCTTACCCCTCATCCTTCTTACTCTGAGAAACTATTTTCTCCGTTAGCTCCTCCAACCATAATCTTATATCAGATTCCTGTCCTATCGCCCAAATCCGGCCTTTGGATCCTTCCATGAGGTGCCGCTGATTGGGAGACCCTTAGGCAATATTTCAGTGAATTCCCATGGAATAATTACTGCTTCCGTAGTCGGGGCCCTTCAGAGTGTGCTGAGCGCATCACGGAGGTGATTCTGTCGGACATGGAGGCGTACATTCCATATTCTATTTCTACTGCTAATGCAACAAAACCTTGGTTAAACTTTACTTATTCGAATGCTATCCGCAACAGAGAGGAGTATTCAGCCTGTCTCAAAGAAGGGTGACCGCTCTCAACCCTCTAATGATCGTCCAATTACTTTGATTTCTTGCTTCTCTAAAGTTTTTGAATCTATCCTTAACAGAACGATTCTGAAACACCTCTTTTCTCACAATCTTCTTTCAGATGGTCAGTATGGGTTCCGCAAGGGACGTTCTACTGACGATCTTCTTGCATATCTCTCTGACTCTTCGTCATCCTCTTTTCGGGATTTCGGTGAAACTTTTGCTATTCAGCAGACATATCGAAAGCTTTTGATAGAGTCTGGCACAACTCTTTAATTTCGAATCTGTCCTCTTTCGGTTTCTATCCTTCTGTTTGTGCATTCATCTCTAATTTCCTTTCTGACCGGTCTATAGCTGCGGTGTATATGGTCACTGTTCTCCTAAAGCTCTGAACAGTGTTCCTGAAGGTTCTGTCCTGTCACCCACTCTTTTCTTTTTATTTATTAATGATCTTTCAATTCGTACTTCCTGTCCTATTCACTCCGATGTCGATGATTCCACTCTTCACTTCTCCACCCGCTTCCCAAAGCCTCCCTCACAACGGTCACTCCATGATTCGCGTAGTACGGTTATGGAACACCTGTCCTCTGATCGTTTTCCTAAGCTGATTGGGGCAGAGAAACGACTATCTCCTTACCTTCAACAACACACAACTCAATCCTTCCTCTTCTCTTAACATTTTTGGCATTTCATTTTCTCGTGAATTTTCATGGAAAGATCACATATACTCTCTTTCTAAAACAGCTTCTAAGAGGTTAGGTGTGCTGTACCGACTCCGCAGTTTCTTCACGTCTTTTACTGATTGTTTTCAATCTCTCTCTCTTCGCCGCAATTCTGCCTCACTCTCTCTTTACTATTGCTATTATAACGGGCACTGCTCTTGTGAACTCTCTAATTGCATGACTTTTCCCTTATGGAGAGCACGTAGTACCAGACTTTTGACACTTTCTCTTTCATTTCTGTCAAACTGTCTAACGCAAGGGTTAATCGGTATTTTCAATTTTTCATCTACTCAACCGGTCAACTCTGGAACAATCTTCCTCAATCCATATTTCCCCCGTTTTATGACCTCCAATCTTTCAAACGCAAAATATTTAGGCATCTTCAAATTCTTGGACCATCATTTTGGCTCTCTTCTTCTTCTATGTGGGGGGGGGGAGGGCGCTTTTGCGGTAAATTGTCCTTGGACCCTCATTCCTGCATAAAAAATAGTTTATAGTATTGCGCATAGGCGTACGAGCCTGGGGGGGGAGGGGCTGAAGGGGGCTGAATTCGGGCAAACTGGCTCTGCATTCGGGCAAAATGAAAAAAATAATAGCTTGTAAAAGTTGGAGAAATGCTAGCCTTATATCATATTATAAATTCAGGATCAAAAAGTTATACGATAATTTCATATTTTTATTTATTAGCTGTTATTAAGTACTTATTAAGCTGTTATTAGTACTTACAGGCTATTTTTTTTATTCCAGGTTTAATCTAGATTTTACTATGGTATTTAGCCCAAATAGGGGCTATAAGACTTTGCTTAAAAATTCAAAAGAATATCTAATCCTTATCGTGAGTTAATTGCTTTCTAAGCTTATCATGAATATTGAATTGGTAAGTTGAAATTTTTAGAATTAGGTAAGGTACGAATACCTTATTAGTCAAATTAAATAGGTAAATTCCTATCCCCGAGGTCTATTCATTTAAACTTGCAGGTATAATTTTATTTAGGCTAGGCCAAACTTTTATCAAACTCAAGTAAATTAAGCCTAACCTTATAAATGACATGCTGTATATTATTATTTAGCTAATTAGTGACATAATTAGCTTGATACTAACTACTTGAGATTTCTATTAGGGTCTCTTTTTAGGCTAGGTGCTTAATCCTTAATTTTATGATAATATGTTTGCAGACTGCACACCAATTTTAGACGAGCTGAGCAACCTGTATATAGCCTTTGGCTTGAGATTTCTCTTTGTGAGTGGGTCTCTTTTTCTAGTTGTGTTACCGTAGCTGCCTGGTACCAATTGCAAAAAGCATGTAGCCTATATACCCAGTTTGGGTTTGCTAAGCTGCTGCAGCTTATCAAACCCAAACTGGGAATATAGGCTACATGCCTTTTGCAGCTTAGCTGCATATAGCTGAATCTGAAGTGGTAGTAGTGCAATGTAGCTACATGCGTTATTTATGAGATGATGAAAAATAAATTAATATATTAATATATAAATTAATATAAATAAATTAATAATTTAATAATAATAATAATAATAATAATAATAATGAAATTTTTATATAGTTCTAGTGCTTTATATAGACTGACTATGGTATATGGTAATCTGGTAAAATTTTTATGCGGAAGCGGTACTATATTTGATTTTAACCTGAATAAAGTGTATGAATAAAGTGTATGATAATTTTAGAAATTGTCAGCATTTCAATCCCTCATCAGAGCGTATTTTTCAGTCACTCACGAGTCACGGCCAATTTTTTGTAATTTCAGATTCAGTTTAGCCATTGTCCATAATCACAATTATGGCATCGTCATCTAAATCAGAGAACTCGCGTAAACGACACTATCGTCAGCGCGTTATGTGCTGAAAAATCAGCTTGAGGCACATGCTCAATGGACATCGCCATCCATCCAGAACGAAATATTAGATATTGTATCTAAATCTGTTGCTAAGCGAATCATTTCAGATGTGTTGTTCAACAGAAAGTTCGGAATAATCATGGATGAAACCTCTGATAGTAGTCACATAGAACAAGTGGCCCTCTGAAGTACATTTTGGAAGGCAAAACGAGAGACTTTCACTGGATTTTTTTCGACAGCATCAGCTAAGGGTGAAGTGTTGTAGGAACTCGTTAAAAGGATTATCAGTGAGCGTGGTCTAAAGTTAGAAGACATTGTTGGTGAATATTTTGATGGTGCTGCTAATATGAGTGGCGTTCGTAAAGGATTATCATCTCGCATAAAAGAGTGTTCACCACAAGGATTATATGTACACTGTTATGGTCACCTCCTCAACCTGGCACTGAAGGACACAATGAGTGAGGTAGAGCCACTTAGAAATATACTTGGGACAATCAATAACCTTTATAATTTCTAGAGGCTAGTCCAAAACGCCATGACCTTTTCAAGAATACTGAGGTAGATGATGACCACATTGCTCTTACACTAAAATCCTTGAATGTAACGAGTTGGTCATGCCGATGGGAGGCAGTGAAAGCCGTCACTGGACAGTTGGTGAAAATCGTCAAAGCCCTTATCATCTTAGCTGATGATAAAGACACCAAGACGTATACGGAGAGCAGTGCTCTTCTGAATGCTATATGTGATTTTGATTTTTTATTTGGATTGCTCCTTCTGAAGGTGATATTGCTAAATACCAACAGTCTTAGCAAATGCCTTCAGGAAAAGAGTATGGACGTTATCACCGCCAGAAGAAATGCTGACCTCATTATCAAGACACTTGGTCACTGTCGAGACGAGGATAACTTTGAATTCTTGTGGACTGCAGCACAGACTCTAGCTAGTAAGATCAACAAAATAATAAATGAGACTCGTTTTACAGTCAAGGAGGGCAGAGCACCAAGAAATAAACCATCCCGCCAATTGCAAGCACTCATCGGTGAATCATCTGAACCTGCACCTGTACAAACTCCAAAAGAACACCATCGTGTCAATACATATTATCGAAACTTCGACATAATGATCGCAGAAATAAAATCGCCCTTTGAAGGAAATGATCAAGACATTTTATGTGCCTTAGGGGACATAGTTCTGAATGATTCTCCTTCTGATCACAGCTTCAAAGTGGTATCAGACTTTTATCATGTTGACAAAGATCTACTCGAAGTGGAGAAGAGCATATATATACCTTCACTTGCTGAACATTCCAACCCTCCGATGAAAACTGCGGCAGAAGTCGTCGAAAGTATGTTTCATTATGGTCTAAATGAATTACTCCCTGTCTTTTCCGAGGTTGCAACCACCCTGGCATTAATTCCGGCCACTTCATGCTCAGCGGAAAGATCTTTCAGTGGACTGCGGCGCATGAAGACCCATCTCCGCACAACAGTGGAAAAAGAGCGTTTAAACAGTGTTGCTGTCATAAACATTGAACGAGCGTATGCTAACAGAGCAATTGAAAATGACATGGATAAAATGATCGACACTTTCGGTAGGCGAAAAGGGCGAGACAAATACTTTTTCTAAGTTTTTCATAATTTTAGTTTGTAAATAGCAACAAATTGAAATTGCTTATTTCGAGAATTTCCCCTTATGCAGGAAATGGCTTTATGTTTCAATTGTTACACTGATGTGTTTTCTTTAATTTCTCAAAAGATATGTTGTTTCAACTTTCATTTTACATTGTGAGCACAGTAGGTGCTACTAAATTTATTTAAGTTGTGTTGGCTCACAAGTTTTTATTATCTTTCTTATGCATGAATAAAATATTTGATATAGTCTTTTGCCCTATTAATCAAAATTAACTAAGTACCGGTAGGGAATACAATACATCATGGAAGTTGCATGAAAAAGAGAAACATTGTACAATTAATTTTGCAAAGCATGACACGTATCCTTTGGTAATGTTAGTGCTTCTAATGGCCTGTTGGAGTGAGCCTGTAATGATCCTAATTTCCTAAATATATATATATATATATATATATATATATATATATATACATACTGGGTGATCCAGATAAATGGGACCCATAAAAAAAAGCCAAATATTCTTAATATTTAATTCCTTTCATAAAAACTATATATCATTCGAAAGAGTAGAGTTACAAGTTTATTATGAAATATTTTTTTTTTAAAATGACTCCTTTCAAATGTGCTCCATTAGTTGCCAAGCATTCCAGTGTTCTCGCTTGTAAGTTCTGCATCACTTTTGCAAGAGTGTGCGGTGGTATGGCCTGTATCTCATTTGTGATGGCGGCCTTCAATTCTTGCAAGGTCGTTGGGTTATTTCTGTAGACCCTACTCTTTAAATATCCCCAGAGATAATAATCTAAGGGAGAAAAATCCGGAGACCTTGCGGGCCATTCAACGTCCCCAAATCTTTAGATTAACTCGCCTGGAAACGTTTGACGCAAAACTGCCATGCAGTTCCTCGTGGTATGGCAGGTAGCTCCGTCTTGTTGGAACCAGTGGTTTTCTAGACAAAGATCTCTTAATTTAGGAATAAGGAAATCGGTCAACATTTTTTCGTAGCGATCACCATTTACAGTGACCGTGTTTCCGGTGGAATCCTCGAAAAAGTACGGCCCTATGATCTGAGATGCAGTAAGACCACACCAAACAGTTGCATGCTGACTATGCAACGGGACTTCGGTAATATTCAATGGATTTTCTGTTGCCCAGAAACGACAATTTTGTTTGTTTACAGTTCCATTCAAGTGAAAATGGGCTTCGTCTGACATAATGAAAGTTGTTAGAAAATTGGTGGTGTCATTTACCTTCTGTTGGATCCATTGACAGAATTGTCGTCTTCGTGCGAAATCTCCATCGTTTAGTTGTTGCACTGTTTGAATTTTATATGGAAAGAGCATTAAATTTTGCTTGAATATACGGTGTGTTGTTCCATATCCAACTCCTAACAGCTGAGAAGCACGACTGTTGCTTATGTTAGGATTATCCTGTACAATTTCATGAGTTCCGTAATGATCTCGTCTATCCTTGCTGTGCGCACTCTTCCAGTTGGTTTTCTTTTTCCAATGCTGCCAGTTAGGGAAAAATTTCTGACACACCGACGGATTACTTTCTAAGAAGGTGATTTTGACATCTGAAAATTTGTCTTGAAAGATCTTTGAGCTCAGTTATGAAACGCAGCTGTTCCACAGTCCATGCAGTCATCTTGAAGGGTTAGTTTTAACTAACACTTTTATTTTGTTTTGTATCTTATCTTGTCTTGTATTGTCAAAACCTATGCAATCCTGTACAAACTTGTAACTATCCTCTTTCGAATGATGCGTATGATTTTATAAAAGGACTTATACTTTAAGAGTTACAGGGGTTTCTTTTGGGTCCCATTTCTCTGGATCACCCTTTATATATACACAGTTAATTACATTAACTAACTAATTTCGGGCATTCTTTGTTGTAACTTAAAAATTTGGCCAAATTTGTATCAGCCCCCCAAAAAGATTAGGTGCCGTACGCCTATGGCCTTAAGACATATTTCGTAGATACATTTTAAAAAGTCACGGTCAATACTTTTTACAAAATAAATGGTTGGAGGTTCCGAGACAACCGATGGAAGGTTCTTAATCGTATAAATTCGCAATATTTCCTTACACGCCTTGTCATTCCGGAATATACTTGTATACGGTTTCAACTTCGTTGGGGAATATAGTCCAGTCAATCTGTGATTGGACCTGGAAGTAATTGTAACAGAAATGGTTTTAACTGTTTTCGCACCCTTACCTCAACATAAATGATATATTTAAAACTTACCACAAACGGGCCAGGCCAATTTCCGTAAATCCAAGATGGCCGCCGCTACCATTGGTAACAATAAAGTGGCACCAAATTTTTACTATTCACTCAATTTCTTATTGTAATATATCATTCTGTAGGTTTTAATGGTCAACGAAACCATTAAAATGGATTAGAATAGTGTCTGATCTTAGTTTGTCAATTATGGCGGCCATCATGAATTTTAAAGATGGCCGACGTGTGAAAAACCTGCATTTACTTATATCTTCGTTTCTAATATATGTAAGTTCACAATTTTTGTGTCTAAACACACATTTTCAGGGTCAGGGAATATAATTATAGCGCTTAGGATATTGTCAGGTGGGCAGTAGGCCCACCATGGCGGCCATCTTGGATTTTCAGGATGTTCGCTATGCGAAATCATATATGATCCGAGTTTCTTAATACGCCTGAATCCTAAACTTGGCGCTTAAAAATGCAATTACTTCCAGGTCCAATCAGTTTCTAAAACAAAATTAACACTGTAATTTTGCAATAAAATTAATTAATTCTATTATTTTGTTTCAGGTCAAAATGGATTCTGAACGTTTCGAAACCTGTGCAATATGTAAAGAAGTCATAGATGACCGTGATTCTTATGTGACACTAACAGAAAAAGGTGCCTTGGGTGTTTGCAATGCTAGCAGAGAAAGAGACGATGACATCTTTGTCACAGCTGGAGACAAACTACACAGATCATGTAGAGATCCATATATTAATAAGAAGAACATTGCATCTTACAATAAAAAGAAAGCATCCACATCTTCTGATGCCACTGCATTTAAACTTAGTTTAAGATCTGATCACGACTTTAATTACAAATTGGATTGTTTGTTCTGCAAAAATCGCATCACCGAAAGAGATAAACGGGACAATAAAGCTTTTCAAGTGATGTGCAAGAATCGTGAGTTTGATATCAGTATTCTAAAAGTTTGCGAACAGCGCAAGGATGGCTGGGCAGTTGATGTAAAAGGGTATAGCTTTTGTAAATGATTTACATTCAGAAGATGCGGTGTATCATCAAGCATGTAGTACTAACTTTCGTATTGGAAAAGGTATTCCAAAACTATACGATAGTAACACACAAACGAGTCAAAGTTTAAAAAGGGGTCGGCCTTATGATGAATCTCAAGAGTCTGCCTTTGCTTTTGTGGCGAATTATTTGCGAGAAAATGATGATGAACAAACCACAATCAATGATCTTTTGTCAATAATGCAGGATCATCTGAAAGATTCAGTCATGCATATACTTCCAAATGGCTGAAAAGTCGTTTGATGGAGCATTTTAAAGATGAAATTGTTGTCACGGAGATTAATGGGAAACATAATGTTGTCACATTCAGATCAAAAACCAAGAATATTCTCTATGATTTCTATAAAAGCAAGAAATCAGATGACGTAGAAACTGAAAAAAATCGCATTATTGAAACTGCGGCAAAGCTGCTAAAAAGTGAAATTAAAGAATGCGATAGTTCTTCAACAATGTATCCATCCACCCAAGACATAATCTCGTGCCCGTTGCAAAGAATTTCTTCCCAAATCTTTACGATTACTGCTTGAAAAGATGTTTGTTGCCAAAAGCAGTGACCTACGAATTGCCTCTATTGGGCAGGCAATAATGCAAGCAGTCAGACCAAAAGCAATAATTGCCCCACTTCAGATTGGCTTGGGAGTGCAAATGCATAGACAATTTGGATCAAGGTTTTTGATTGACTCTTTACACAGTCACGGATTTTGCTCTTCCTACTCAGAGGTTCAGAAGTTTGAAAGAAGTGCGGCGTATCATCAGGGGACAGAAATTGAAGGAATTGACAATGAATCTTTCATACAACATGTTGGTGACAATGTTGATCACAATATTAGAACAATCGATGGTCTAAATACATTCCACGGTATGGGTATAATTGTTACAGTTACTCCCAAGGTAGCTTCCACGAAATTAGTGCCAAGAATAGATGTCACATCAAAGGAGATCGTGGACATTTGCAGCATCGAAACTCACATATTTCGCTCGCGCAGAAAATCTTCTTGCGCCTTAACATACAAAGATTTGCATCAATTTCAATTTCATGCCGATGATCCAACAAGTTGCTTCAACATTTTATGGAATTGTGCCTGGATGCTGAAACCTCAACGACCACTGTGGAATGGCTTTATGCAAATGATGCATAAAGGAGAGCACCCTGGACAGGCTTCCGTTATATTCATGCCGATGATCGATATGCAATCCAGCGACGAATCGTGCATTTTGTGTCTGAGCAAGCAAAGCGCTATAACATGTCACCGGTACTAACATTTGATCAGCCACTGTACTGGAAGGGAACTGAAATCCAAGAAAGTGTGGATGATGCAAGACCTTTGAAAGAAATAGTGTTGCGACTTGGTGGCTCCACACTGCCATGAGTTTCCTCGGATCTATTGGGCATCTCATGACTTCTTCCGGACTGCAGACAATGTTAGAAACTGTCTATGCTGAAAACACGGTGCCCCACATGCTAAGTGGGAAAGCAATATCTCGAGCCGTTCGTGGTCATCTACTAGTTGTAGGTGCCCTTCATTCAATAATGATGTCAGAAATATACGAGTGCCCTATTAAGTTAGACAATGATGAAGAATACACTCAGTCAGAAGATGTTTTCAATTTTGCTGATAACTTCGATTTAATACAGATCTCAGATTTACTTGATAAATCAATCTCAGGAGAATTAAGTTCGGAAGATGTAGAAAAGGAGTTGGTCTTCAAAAAGATGATTGAGAAACTGGAGAACTACAAACATAGCTTAGATTCCTCGAGAATTGCAAAACTGTGGTTCCAATACATAGAAATGGTCGAAATACTACGCACATTCATAAAAACCGAAAGAACAGGAAACCTCCTTCTTCATTTACTGGTAGAGTATAGCATGCTACCATTTTTCGCAGCGTCTGGACATTTTGCGTATGTTAAGTCAACACGCATCTATCTTCAAAAATTTTTAAATCTAAAAGAGACACATCCAAATGTTTAGTTTACGCAAAATTTAGAGAAGGCTATCATGTTGTTCTCAGAAGTAATAGATTTTGGGCTGGACTCTCAACAGATCTGGTTATAGAACAAGTTCTTATGAGGAGTTTGAAAACAACAGGTGGACTAACTCACGGACGAGGAATGACTGAGGCACAAAGATCAGTTTGGCTACTGTCGACACCAGCCTGTGCAGAAATAAACCGTGCGATGCAGGAAGTTACAGATGTAACGTATGAAGGTAGTGAGCAGCATAAAGAAACAAGACAGGCACGACTTGAAAGAGATTTCAAAGGTTCATTGAAAATCTTGGCGTACGCTGTGGCAAGAAACCCCTTCGACAATCGAAAGGAACTCATGAGAATTGACACAGGAGAAATTGCTATTTCAACTTTCAATGTAGACAATGCCAAGGTTATTGGAAGCAACATTCTTGCTTCACTCTTCGGAAAACCAATTGCAGATTATACGTTCAAGAAGAAAGACGTGACCATAACAATGAAAGCAAGATCAACTATTAAGATGAAGTAGTTATTCCCGTTGATCCTCTCTTGTTATTCCAATGTCTAATAACCACTGTCAGAGGTATGGAATCAGCTGTAGACTTGGAGACAGCATTCTCGTATGAGCTGTGCACATTTCCTCCCGCACTTATAGAGACAGACGGTTTGTTAAGGGAAGCAAATAAACCACAGCTAGCAAATTCTATCTGGTCTTCAACTGCGCCTGATGAATCAGATGCTTCACTTCCTACAGATATTTCATATGTCCTCGATGGAGGATCCTTACTCCACAGAGTACAATGGATAAAAGGAAGAACATACAACGAGATTTGCAAAACTTATGTAGAATACGTCCTCAAGCATTACGGAGAGGGAACAGTCGTTGTATTTGATGGGTATGACGGGAAGCCTTGTACCAAAGATACAACCCCCATTCGCAGAACCAAGCGCAAGCAGGGCATACCTGTACGTTTAACAGGAGAAATGAAGCTAAATATGAAGAAAGACGAGTTTCTTACTAACCTCGACAACAAGCAAAGATTTCTAGTGATGTTGGCGACTAAAATGAACGAAGAAAACATGAAAGCAATCCAATCATCTGGTGATGCAGACTTTTTGATTGTACCGACAGCAAGTGAATCTGCCAGAAGTAAACCAACAGTTGTTATTGCAGAAGATACCGATCTACTCATTCTCCTGCTCCATCATGCTGATGTAGATGGTCACAATATTTTTCACATCAGAGCAAAAAACTCGATCGAAAGCGAAAACCAAACTGTCGGACATCAAGTACGCTAAATCGAAATTAGGATTGAAGATTTGCGAAGCAATCTTGCTTATTCACGCCTTACTTGGGTGTGATACAACGTCCAGATTGTTCTCCATTGGTAAAGATGTGGCCCTGCAAAAGTTTAAGAAAGACGAAAGCTTTCAACGCTTAAGCCAAGTTTTCAACAACTCAACATCAACAAGAGAAGAAGTTATTACTGCTGGAGAAAAGTTGTTGCTTATTGTTTATGGCGGAAAAAAAGAAAGCTCTCTTCATAAGCTTCGTGTCACAAGATTCTACCGGAAAGTTGCTGCAAGTATGAAGTTGTGTCTCCCGAGAGCTTGCCTCCAACATCCGCAGCTGCATCATTCCATTCATTGCGTGTTTACCTCCAAGTGCAAGTTTGGAGAGGACTGGAAGATCTTGATCCAGAAGAATGGGGTTGGACTGTGAAAAGAGGAAAACTGCTACCAGTTTATACCTCGAAAGCTCCAGCACCAGAAAGCTTACTAAAACTTTTCAGATGTAACTGCAAGGTAGAGTGTCAGAACGCGAGATGTACGTGTTTCAAGAATGGACTGAAATGCTCAGCCTTGTGTGGCGAATGCCAAGGCGTTTCTTTTCTGAACTGTCAGCACCCTTTGGACATAGAAAATGCAGAGAACAGTGGCGAAGATAATACAGACCCAGATTTTTACTAACTCACCATCACGCATAGGCTATATCAAAATGCCTATCCCTGTGAAATCGTTATGTATTGATTTGAGTTGACATAGCATGATATTTTTTCTATAAACTAAATTTAGATCAATATCTCAGTTTATCCAAGAGTTATGTCCAAAAAAAGGAAATCAAAACAAGTGAACGTCGTTAATATGAAAATATATTATCTTCGAAACTATGAAGGATAGACTAGTGGTGTTGGGGTTCATTTGAAAGACCTAATCAAAGCCTCTACGATTATGATGTCCAATGGTCAATTTTACTTGAGTTCTTGAGCAATGGTCAATAACGCCTACAATCGCGGTCGATACGCAGCGCGATGTTCCGTGTTTCGTCTTTTAGCATGAGATGGGAGCGCCCCCTATGGAGTGAGTAAATTTTTATCAACTAAAAATATTTGCTAACCATCTAGGAAGGATTACTGAAAATTTGAAGAAAAAATATTAATGTTAAAGGTTAGCTGTGGACGAAAAATACAAGATGGTGTCATTTTGACCTACCAACCTGGGAATGTGAGGGGTTAATGCAAATTCCATTTTTCTGAAAAATTTCTCACCCAATGGTGGTAACTTTTTAATATATTATTTTTGAATATTTGGGGATGTCAAAAACGATGAAACCATTTCTGTTACAATTACTTCCAGGTTGACCAAAAATATAGCCTAGATTGACTGGACTAATATATTCGTTTTTAGAAGCACCCAAAAAATGTTTCGGGGGTGAAGGTCACAGAGCAAATACCCGTAACGCTGACTTGTGGTTTATTTATAAACTTCTAAAAAAGCCTTATGTTGGCCCGTTAACATTTGGCTTGCTAATATAACAATTTGCAACAGATCCCGACGTTGTGCGAATAAGACTAGATACTGGGTGTTTAAAGAAATATCCCGCATAAACTTCTTTAAAAACAGATTTTGGTTGATGATAAAAACATTTATGTTAGGGTGATGAGAGAATGCTGTAAACGTTTCGGCAATCGTTTTATTCATTTCTAGCATAAGATCATCAATCACAATTACTGTATGTTAATCACGCTTTAACGACGCAACGTCATAAATCTCTATGGAATAATAAAATACCTTTGTATTCGTCGAAAATAGGCTAGTAGGCTGAATAGCATCATGTACCGCTGTGTACAAATTCTGAGAACAAATTAGATTTGTCCTTAATAAGTTTAAGCATAAACACTATTTTACCACAACTTGTGGGTCCGCTTATGATATACATTGACTGTGACGGCGACTCGTGTGACTCGTTTCAGGAACGAGTGGGTACTATATGTGCCTTTCAATCTTTTGACCAAAATTAGTATTTTTCGTTCGAAAGTTTTTTTAAGTTACCAAAGCAGTCATCTCCGCCAAGTTACAAATTCTTAGTTCAGGCTACCCTCAGTACCTGTATTTAGAAAACATTAGTCTAAAGAGTTATCTTGACTACGATACGGACAGTGAAGATGAGGCTGATTTTTCCAGAGAGTAGTGTATAAGAAGTTCTGAACGTTCGAGCTGGAACTTCATTGTATTTGTACGGTTTTCTTTGATGATCCCTTAAGTGACGGAAATTTCTGTATCTGTATTTATCTTAAAAACTATTTACTTTTACAAGTTGTTTAATTATTTCAGTTTATTCTCGTTCGGCTCCCATGCCTTCTTAAGAGATTTTGTCTGATTTCTGTGTAATCTTAATGAGTTTAAGCGTTTGTTTGATTTTGGGTAATCTCATTTTAACTCTCGTTCAACTTGATGTAATTCTCCTTTATTTTCATATAATTCTGATTGCAGTGCATAATATTTTCTGATAGATTGGAGTAAATAAATTTTATTTTTACTATTACTGTGATTTTATTTTCTGTCTCTTTACTCTCTCTGTTCTTTTCTTCAAGCCTACTTTGTCTTTCCAGTTGAGATTCACGATAAACCTCATTTTTTACATGGTTGCCGTTATATGAAATTCAGACTGTTTTGTCGCATATGGACATTCGACTTTTGCTGGGAGAATTCATTTTATTATATGGGATGAATTTCACAAAAAAACACTTGAAATGAATGCATGATGCAAACCACAAGGAAAAAGAAAAAATGTTCCAAGGACTTTCATGCATTCAGCAGTACACTTCGTCATTCTCTTTTTCCTTTTGCTTTGCATCATTTATTATATATATATATATATATATATTTTTTTTTTTAAAAGGGGAAGTAACTTGTTATACAATATGAGCCTTTCCCAGAGGAAGCGTATATTTGCTCGCAGCACCAAAGAAGTGGCCATTAAGATCAACGGCAGAGTTTTCTAGGTTGTTGTTGGTTAGCCAATCAGCCCACTCTGATCGAGCAAGCCGGCGGCACGCAGGTAACCGATCGCCCTCTCCGGAGTGGACCAGAGGTTCAGCGCAATAGTGATGTTGTGTTCTGTTCTTTGTTGTGCTAGAGCGGTACAGTCTGTCATAATGTGTTCAATTGTTTGTGGTGTGTCCTGGCACAGGTGGCAGGTATTGTCTGTGGAGTTGTCTACTGTAGTCTGTGTTTATATGTCTGAAAGTTGGGGTAATGTCCACATCAGAATCGTGCTAAGTTAACTCGATCCGATCTGCTCAGGCTGGTCTCTGACCTGTCAATGGGTGGCGGCTTCGCACCTAGGACCGCATTCGGACCGAGTCGTGTCAGTGCTTTGTGGGTTAGGTGTGTGTATGTGTTTTCTGTACTGTGTGATGTCTGTGGGGCGTGGTATGGAGTGGAGTATTTGATTATAATATCTCTCTGGTGTTACCTTAATGGTGCAAGGTGTTTGTGCATGATTGTACATGTAGTGGCAAATGTGTTGTGGGTTAGTTGTCGCTGCTGCCATGAATTGTGTTCCCCTCAAATCTAAATGTTCCCTAACTTTCAGTATTTTTGTTTCTGTGTGCAGGTGTTCTATTGGTGTTGTTTGAGTACATCCTGTAATGATGCTAATTGCGTTGTTTTGTATTGTCTGTAAAGTGTTTATGTGTGTGTTTGAGATAATGGGTGCCAAGCATGGGCTAGCATAGTCCATAACTGAGCGAATATATTGTTTGTATACAAGTGTTGTTGTTTCCTGCTGGTGTCCAAAGTTTGTGCCTGTTCGTACCCTAAGCGTGTTAAGTCTTGACGTACATTTGTTTTTAATGTCCCGAATGTGGTTTGCAAAAGATAATGATGTGTTGTATGTGACCCCAAGTATTTTGGTCCTGTGAGTATGTGGAATGTTGGTGTTGTTTTAAGCTGTGGAGTTATCTGGTGTTCTTTTGTGTTGTTGTAAGCAAGATGATGGTTGATTTTGTGGACGCTACTTTGAGTCTATTGTGTGTGAGCCAGTCTTGTATACTGTTTATGTTTGTAGGTTATTTATAGCGGTGTCGATGTTGTTGTGGGTGGATGTTAGAGTGATGTCATCTGCATATGATGATAAGGTAAGCTTGTTATCTATGGGTGTTGGAATGTCCTGCATGTATAAGTTGAACAGTGTTGGTAAGAGAACAGAGCCTTGAGGAACCTCGTTTAGAAAAAGCTCGTTTTTGGATGACTTGCCATTAAATGTGACATGTGAGTATCTTTCTGAGAGATAATTGCTTAGCCACCTTTTGGTGTTATTGTGCATGTTTGTGTTGAGTATTTTGTTTATGAGAGGGGATAGCATCAAATGCTTTACTAATGTCTATTGTTGCTAATAGTGTACGTTGAGCTGATCGTCTGGAGTTGATGCCATCCATGATTTGCTGCGTGAAGTTAGTGAGTAATGTCTGGTTGAGTGGTGAGGTCTGAATCCATGTTGAGTAGGCGATAGTGGTATGTGTGGGTTGGTGATTTGTAAGATTAGTCTTTCTGTTACTTTGGAAGGTGTGTATAGTAAAGTAATGGGTCTATAGGAAGCTGGTTCTGTTGGATTTTTGTTTGGTTTGAGTAGTGTAATAATTTTACCTTGTTTCTATATGTCAGGAATAATACAGTGTTGGTATGAATATGTGCTGATGTTTGTGAGAGCTATTATTCCCTGTGGGCCCAAGTGTTTAAGGTGTATGTTAGATATATTTTCTGATCCAGTAGCCTTCGAATTCTTAATGTTTTTGATGATCTTGGTGGTCTGGTCTGTATTGAAGGGTGTAATGGTCGTGTCGAGTCTGTAGGTTTTCTTGTGTCTGGCTGTTTGTCTGTCTGCGTGTTTCTGGTAATTGTCTCTGTTTAAGTGACTTATCTTTGTGTAGTGATTAACTAGAATGTTAGCTTGTTGTGTATATGTTGGGATATTATTTTGGCTGCGACAGATAGCCGCGTGTGAGGTGTGAATGCCGCTGTTAGAGTGGGTAATGCTGTTTATAGTCTTGTATAGCCTGGATGTATCTGTAGAGTGGTTTAGTGTTGTTATGAACTCCCTAAATTTTTTTTTTCTTTAAGTTTGTTATTTATTTCTGTATTGAGGTGTTGTATCTGCTGTTTTATGGCTTCTGTGTGGTGTTTATGTGTCATGTTTGAGGTTGTTACGTTGCCTTATGAGGTGGGCTATTTCTCTAGTGTAATTTGGGATGTATTTCCTAATGTTGCCCTTGGGTATGTATTTGTTTGCATTATTGATGATCCGATTAAATGTCTTCAGTGTTGTATTGATGTTTATGATGAGTGTGTTGTTTAATGTAGTGAATTGTTTCTCAGTTTGTATTTTGAACTGTTCCCAATCAGCTTTCTTGTTATTTCTGTAAGTGTGCCTAAGGCTGTTGGGGTAGAGTGTAGAACGTGTTGTAATGATGATGGGAAGGTGGTCTGATGTCGGTTGTTTTCCTGTTCTCCAGTGTGTATGTGTTGCTAGTGAGGGGGAGCAGAACGTTATGTCTGGGGAGGAGTTTGAGTATCCTGCTTGATGTGGTATGTGTGTATGTTCTTCTGTACTGTTAAAAATGAAGAGGCTGTTTAGTTGTGTGGCTTTGTTGGCGCCTCTAGTGTTGCTTTGGTTGTGCAGGTACCACCTAGTGTCTTTAGTGTTGAAGTCTCCTCCTAAGATGACATTAGTGAGAGAGGCCAAATTGTGTAACTGTGGATTGTAATTGGCTGGCACCTGAGGTGAACTATCTGGTGGGATGTAAATGTTGATGAGTGTGGTGTTGTGTTTCGCACGTGTTTTAATGTTAACTACCTGTATTTCTATCGTGTTATCTGCTTGGATTGTGTTTGTAATGTTTTGGGTGGCATCAGTGTAGCTAATGCTTTTACATATGTAAGTGATGAGTCCACCCCTGTGACCCCCTGTACGATCTTGACGGATCGCCGTGAAGTCAGGAATGGTGGGTGTTTTGTGTGTGCGTTTTAGTTTTGTTTCTTGTATAAGTGCTATGTGAATGTTTTGTTTGTGTACGAATTCCCTAAGCTGCATGATTTTGTTTGTGAGACCATCTACGTTGTACTGTAATATGTTAATATTATGTTTCTGTATGTGTCTCATGGTCCTATTGTTTCTGTCTTTGTGTATGGTGACATGTGTAAGTTGTAGTGGGGTATGGATTAGTCTTAATGTCGCCGGAGAGTAAAAGTAGTCCGGGGAGCACGCATTTGCTCCCCGTAAATGAAAAAATAGCATGTTCGTATAAGTTCGGCCCCGGGAGCCGATCGGCACTCTCACCGTGCCACGCAAGAGGCCGTCGACTGCCAGTCTGGCCAATCGTAGACTGCCCACTGCACGGAGATTTGAGGAAGTTTGGCCACCAGCGCGTAGATGTTTCTGTTTGACGTCGCCTTTTCTTCGCGTTGACGTGTCCCGCGCTGGAGGATAGAGTCACTGTTAGAAGCTTCCTCGTTAGTGATGACTTCTTTTTTCTTGTCATGTTCAATCTCTAAGATTTTTCGTCTGGATTAAGTTTCTAGATTATTCCTAAATTTTCTTTTGACACAATAGTCAAGCAATAAAAACGTAATTAAATGTTATTACGTTGTATCTCTTGTTCAGAGTTTTACGATATTCTCATATCTTAATTATTATCTGATTTACATGTAAACATTAGCTGCTTGCTGTCATCAGAACATTCCGAACGATTAAAGGTTGAATGATGTAGTTATACGCACTTCCACGTGATGTTAGAGATATCTCATTTAGCCGTTGATAACTTGTGTCAGAATGTATAAGGATCGAATGTGTGTTTTAAGTGAAGTTTGAGTAATGATTCCAGTATCACGTTGTTTTTTAATCTGTACTCAAGATCTTTCTTTTCCTTGCCATGTTCAATCCCCAAGAATCTTCGTTTTCTGGTAGATGGATTGAGCGAAGATCCTCACACTGGCGTGAAAACAGTGTACTCCTTCCAGGTTGCCGCTGGCATGGTTGCCCACGTCCTGAGTGTGGTATCACAGGCGACATCCACAGTAGATCTCCTGTTGATAGTCTTGCGTGGACCCGTACTCGCGACCAGCTTATAAGCTCCCACTTCACTCACAAGGTATTATGGGAGAATGAGTACGATGCATAGATGGAGACGAATAAACAGTACCGTGAGGAGATAAGTCACCAAACACACAATGGTAGTGAATCTTCTCAAGTACGGTGATAGTTTGTTTGGAGGTCGTACAAAACCCTTCAAACTATACTGTTCACCTACAGAAGGGGTGAAGATTTACTAATACGAGTTCTGTTCTTTATACTTCTACGTGGTGAAGAACAACCCGTATCCTGTTAGCACCCCTGTAAAGCTCGTGAGACTAGCCCTGCCTACTATCGAGGAGTTCTCAGCCAATTTAAATGAGAACTATTTTGGACTTTCTTTCGTTGACGTGCTTCCCCTTCGCGACTTGTGGATGCTGATCTTACCCGTCTTCATAGATCACAAACTCATGTTTCCCCTGTGCGTGAAGTGTGCCAGAACAGCAGTGTTTGTAATCATACAAACAGCCAGAGGAAGATTCAGAAAGCCTTCACAAGTCCCGAGCTGTCTGTGGCCGTTCGTCACGGCTACAAAATACTGAAGATATATGAGGTGTGGAAATTCCAAAAGTTCGACAACCTCTTCATGCCCTACATCAACACCTTCCTCAAAGATAAAGTTGAGGCGTCAGGTTATCCACGGGGAGTTGAATCCGAAGATGAAAAAGCAGCGTGTATATACAACGTTACCAAGACCATGAGGGATACAGCTTGAGTGAGAGCATATTGCACGAAACTCTGGTAAGCTCTTTAGTGCAATCCTCTGTCTCAACAGCCTTCGTGGCAAGTTTGCGCAGAACACCGACAAGGGGGAATGTCCATCTAGCCCATAGTTTCGATGGAGTGTGGGACTGTGCCAACGCCGACGATAAAGAAGTCCTTGAAATTGTACACGTAGGTAATACATACATAATACGGTACAATAGGACCAAGTTTTCCACGGACACGTCCGCGTCACAAACATCCCTGTGGCTAGTTTTACGACACCTTACGGCCGCATTAAGCTTTGTGGCTTGATGCATTCTCTGGGTCGAGGGTTCTGTACGCAGATACAATAGCATAATATTCACGGAGAAAGACGTTAAATATATGCTTCCTATTGGTCAATTCCTCGGTTAGCTGACTGACGAGATGAAGGATGAGTATGAGGACAACGCCCATACTGACTTTTGTCTCCACCAGACCAAAAACTGACGGAGTATGTGTGAGGATCGGGAATGAGTTCAAATATATCGTGAAGGCTAAAGGCATCACCTTAAACCATGCAAACCGCTAGATCATGAACTTCAACTCCCTCAAGATCTTGTGAGTTTAGATGCTGGAGATATTAGTGATGAAAATGCCGCACCTCCGCACTTGGTTGTAGGGACTCATAACTTTCTCGCACAGAAGTTGGGTGACGTGAGTGAGATTATAGGCGACACCAGTTGCCTGATACCTACAACACTGTTTCCTTTGGCTTCCGTGGGGAATGAATAAACGATGTACGTAGTTTGATTTTTGTTACCTCTTTTAAAGTTTTTATAAATTGTTTTAGTTTATTTATTTACTTATTGAATTTTTATTTATTGTGTGTACCTTAAATAAATAAATTATATTATGTATTTAAACTGGGCGTATCTTTTAACCTTTGAATGTGTGTGTGTGTGTGTGTTAGAATGGAGAGATGCGCGGGCCAATAGTAGCAGCTAATTTGTTATCCTGTCTGAATTGACGGAGAAGCACGGCCCACAAACCTGCGTCGTCATCATTATTGCGCAATATATTTTTCGCTGGCTAGTTGTTCGCAACCGTTCTTGATGTATGCCGTGTTCAGTTGTTGCTGAAATTTTACACTAGCGAGTACATTAAATTTATCTTTTTAATAACAATGGCTGCCGCTGATAGTGCTTGTTCCATCGTCCTCAAATGGTACTCTGTAAAGTCTACAGATGTTGTGAATACTCAAAGATCTATTCGTACGTCTTTTGAGGTCTTTAAAAGTGCCTTAAATCATGCGAAGCTGGCAAAACAGGATATTTAACTACTTTACAGTTACTGTATTCTAGTGAGAGTATCATAAGTTTTCGTAATGCTAAAGACGTAGTGGACTATGTCGCGATTTAAGATGCGTCGAAGAATACAACCAGCCTGAAGTGAAGAAGTCAACGTTCACCGAAGAGAAACAGACTCTGCATCATGAAACTCATTGATGAATGACTATTACATCATGCTATATTTCACCGAACACATACCTATGATAGAAAACGCTAATCTAGTGTTTATGGACAACTTAAAATATTTCTACCACTACATCAATGTACACCATGATGAGGTAACTAGCGAAATTATAGCTAAAGTTTTGTGTGAATTTTTATTAGAATTTAGTAATGAATATTATTCATCCCCAAAGTGTAACAGTATGAGCAGACCTATTTCTCAAATGAAGCCCTTCAGTTTTAGTTGAATTACGCTTAACCTACGCTTTTTCATTTTGGTAATATTAGTAGTGTGGGTGCAAAAGGAGATAGTGCAATGTAATTGCAAATGTTGACCAATGTTGCAAAGGAAATGTTGCCTAAGGTTATGCAACAAAGGGGAAGAGGTTGTTGCAAGATGTTATGCAACAAAGGGGGAGGAGGAAGAGCAACAAGGGGTTATGCAACTTGGGGGCGGAGTTATCCCCCAAGAGAGAGAGAGAGGAGAAGGAGAGAGAGAAAGAGAGGTGTTCGCCTGGCAGGAGCCAAGCGCATATTAACATTTCAGCCGAGCGGCCGTTGTCTTATAAGTTCCTAATCAACCAGTTGTCTTAACAGGAATATATATGATTAAAAAAAAAATAATAATAATAGCATAAGAAATATGAACGAAGAATATATAATATATATAATATATATAATAATATATATATATAATAATATACAGGGTGGTGCAAAAGTCTGGACCCATAGGCAATTTACTATATAAAAAATATCTTTCGATTTTTATAATAGTTTTTATAATTTAATTTTTGTTTATAATTTTACTAAATTTTTTCAGATTGTTACCCTATGGCAGAGAAGTTAACAATAGCAGAAAGAATAGAGCTTGTGCTTTTGTACGCAAAAGAAGGAGCCACCTCACGTTCAGTCGCAAATTTCCTTATGCCTCGATTATACGAAATACCATTACACTTATTGTAAATTCTGAACTAGAACGTTAAATTTAACATAATTTAGTCACTGGTGTATGGTTAATTAAATTTCATTTCATAATAAACTTCCTGCAGGCCACATTTTTTTTCCATATAAACCGCCTATGGGTCCAGACTTTTGCACCACCCTGTATATATAATAATATATATATAATAATATAATATATATTATAAAAAATATGCAAAAACGATGTAGTACAACCATCAATATATTAGTACAGGAAATATATATATATACACATAGTTATATTAAATAATTAAATATATTGAAAATAATAAAATAGAAAATAATAATATACAAAACGAAGGAGTATAATCAGCAGCATATTAGTTCAGGAAATATATATATATACACACAATTATATTACATTATAAAATATATTGAAAATAAATATACATCAAAGTACTTTATCTTCTACGGCGCTAAACACTAAACTCACAGGTGATCGAGTCTACAGTCACATCGTTATTGCTTTGCTCTATACGGTAAATACGTCCAACCATTACTTCACCGCTCAAGGTGTGCGGGCGCCTATACTCGATATAAATGGCTTTCATATCGTTCAATACTATTTTCGTGCCCACTTTACATTCGGTTGGCAAGTCATCTTTAAACACGGCTAGAATACAATCAAAAGCAAGCAAAAAGAGGTCATCGTTAGCCAAAACATCATTATTAAATACAAGTTTATAAACACTCCTTTCCAATCGAGGGTTTTTTCTTACTGTCCTGAGCTTTTCAATCGTGAACTCTTCTTCACTCTGCATATCTGCATTTGAAAGAATCTTCCAAGTCGTAACGACAGCTACTCATTATATAGAGATACAGCTCTTCAGGGTGAACAGTGTAGGCGAGCTCTGCCCTGTACCGCTCAAGTCCTTTGTACCAAAGTTCGAGATATTTCGAAGTCTAAAACTTTTCAATATGCATCCAGCTCTAGACCATTCTAGCCTTGTTCATTCCTACATTCGATAAATCCGTCGAGCAGAGCGGTGTATGCGTATTCAAGAACCGTGTCAAAATTAATCATATCCGTAACACAAGCGTCTAATATAGGCTTCAGCTTGCTGAATCCGACGATTTCAAATATTCTGTCAAAGATGAAACGGTTTCGCGTAGGGACAAGAACGTTATTATCAGATGCATTCTTCCACATCAGTCGTATATCAATGCATGGCTGATCGTTATTATACACAACGTGCAAACAACGGCATATGAGGGGGCATCACTAATCTGTTCTCTTCTTGTACCTACACCTGCAGGTATTTCATAACGGTCCTCTCCCCACTTCTCAACTATCACTAAGACTCTATTCACCTCCTCAACACTTAAATAAATAACACTACGTTTGCTTGTTTGCCCACAATTCGTTTCAAGTACATAGTTAATGGCACAGGTTCGCGCCAGAACACGCGCAATGACTTCGTCACGGACACATCGTACACGGCGTTGAGAATGCTTCTCAAAGGAAGTTCCATCGTATTCGCACGTCAAGTCGGTTCAAACTCTGAGATGACCATGAGCCACAGGTGGGCGGATCGGCTCGACGGGCGGAGTGAGTCACGCTGATGAAACGTGTACGGGTTTGTTCGAACTCGTGTGTTTCGGAGGGGTGAGGTACACGGGTAGTGGCTCAATGGGGGGAGCGAGTCACACTATAAACTGCTGAAGCGTGTACGGGTTTGTTCCAACATGAAATAAAATACTTGTGCCCCATTATACTGGGCAAACAGAATTTTCCGCTACATGAAGCAATACCGGGTTTAATGTTTTATTACTCACCAGACGTTCATTTCCACAAATTAAACATCTTCACAATCCGATGCACTATTTGAGAGAAACATATGCCCATATTTATCCTTTTTGTTTAACAATCGATACTCGTCTCTAAAGTCTTAAAAACTCACACAGCCCAATAGCCACAACCTCACTACAAACCTCGTCATGATATATATTAATATAGTGGTAAAAATACTTAAGATTCTCTATGATGACAAGTCTTACATCTCAAATGTAGGGTACGAGTAGTCGGTATGATGTAACATGACATAATATCGCTTGTCATACCACTCATCAACGCGACTCCCATAACCGTTGCTTATCTTCTGAACTTATTGTTTCTTCTACTTCACGGTATATGTGAGCTTTTATAAAGGTTAGGATTAGAACATACTTCAATACATCGCTTGTACTACGAAATCCTACAATGCCCTGGCCAGAATAGCCGGTGAGTATTTGAACATCTTGTTCCATTGCAAGGTTCAATGTAGCCTTAAAAGTGTCAGAGGAGGGTGGAATAGGGAGTTTTTTCAGTATCCACCACATCTTGGCACTTTGCAGAATACCACTTCATAAACGTTGAACACGCAATATTAAAGGTTGCCATCACTATTTTTCGTCTACTCGGGAGAATACCCGTTTGAGCTCAAGAGTATGCAGAGAGCAACTGAGCACGCAGGGATAGAGATCTGCTCAGGTAGTGGCAGGAGTCACGTGACAGATCTTACAGTGGGCGGAGCTTAACTTTTTTCCTGTACATACACACACACACCACACACGTAAAGGAGAAAATGAAACCTTAATTGAAGCAAATATACGTGATAAATAAACATATCTTTAACAATGCACATATATATCAATACAATCAAAGATTAAGGTAGCCAAAGGGTACGGTATCATAGGTACCAGGCACCTGGAAAGCTTCCTGTAGGTGTTACGGCATACCTTCGTGCCCCTAAGTTTCTTCACACACCCCAGTTTCTGCGTCCGTAAATTGTGGGTCCTCACAGTCATTTGTGCCCTCATCTTCCAAGCACACTAGATCCTTCAGCGAATCAAAGTTAACGACTCGACGGTTCGCATGGTTAAGCGTGATACCTTTAGCCTTCACGATATACTTCATATCATCCCCCACCCTCACCCTTGCCCCATAGGTTTTTGGCCTTGTTGATACAAATGAGTGTGTATGCACCATCACCATACTCATCCTTGATCTCATCAGTTAGCTCTCCGAGGAATTCCCCAATAGCAGGCATGTATTCACCCTCCCTCGCTGTGAATATCACACTATCTGTGTCAGCGTACAGCACCCTCCGTACAAGAGAGTGCAGTAGACCCCAAAGTTTGATGCGGGCGTAGGCCGTTGTGAAGCTGGCTACAGGTATGTTTGTAACCCGTGAGGTATCTGTGGCCAGTTCAGCGATGTACTTTATTTTGTAAGTATTACCTACATTCACGATCTCCATAACCTCTTTATCGTGAGCGATGGCATAACCCCAGACATCACTATAACTTTGTGCCAAATTAACGTTCCCTTTGCCGGTATTCTGTGCAAATTTCCCACAAAGACTGTTTAGACACAACTTTGCACTAAAGCGCTTGCCAGGTTTCTTAACAATTTGGGAAAGGTCAAGCTGTATACCTTCACGGGCACGGTAACGCTGAATATAAATCGTTTTTTCATCTACCACTCGAGGATATCCTGATGCTTCTACCTTATCCTTCAAAAAAGCGTTTATATATGGTGTGAAAAGGTTGGGTAGCTCTTCAAACCTCCACACCTCATGTATCTTCAATATTCTGTACCCATAGAGAAGAGCTATGGCCAGCTCAGGGCTTGTATATACACCTCTGACCTTAAGCTGGTTGGTTGTATGGTTACAATCACCGTTGTTCTCCTCTGCGCACTTCACACACAGGGGAAACATGAGCTTGTGATCTATAACGACGGGTAAGATCGGCATCCATAAATCGTGAGGGGGGAGCACGTCTATGAAAGAGAGTCCAAAGTAGCGCTCATTCAAGTTAGCTGAGAACTCCTCGATGGTTGGTATGGTGGGACCCACCAGTTTTTCAGATGCACCTACGGGGTACGGATTGTTTTTCATCACGTAGGGGTATAAAGAGCAGCAGAAGTCGTAGTAATGGAGTTTCACGCCCTCCGTAGGCGGAAAGTATAGCTTGAATAGGTTTGTACGCCCTCCAAACAAGCTGTCACCACATTTGAGAGGGTCCAGCACCATTGAACGTTTGATGGCCCTTATTTCTTCACGGTACTTGTCATCTGTTTCCATCCGTGCATCATACTCATGCTCCCACACGATCTTGTGAGTGAACTGGGAGCCTATAAGTTCATCGCGGTTACGGGTCCATGCGAGGCTGTCAGCGGGGGATCTTCCATGGAGGTCTCCTGTGACGGCACACTCAGCGCGCGGGCATCCATGCCACCAGCAGCCGTTAAATGAATACACAGTCTTCTCACCAGTGGATGGATCCTCACGTAGGCCATCAACCCAAAAAACACGACCATTGACTTTAACGGATACTTCACCCGTGTTGCGGGCATGTTTAATGTATACCCCGGTCTGTTGCTGTAGGTGTATGAGCCAGTAAATAGCCTTGTGCTCATAACTGCGGGGGTTATTTCTGTGAATGACTGCTAAGGTGTCTTTAGGCATGAAGTTAATCTTGAACACTGTAAAACATAATGAGGCGATCGTGCTCGCGACTTGCAGCGGATCGCATTTGAAACAAGCCATGTACAGTACATCCTTCTAAAGGCCTGGAAACATACCCTAACACACGCACATCATTCACGCAATAACGTTCACATTCATCAGCTATATTGTATGGCCTAGCTTCATTAAAACTGTTATAGTAACTGTCAAAATTTTCAGGCTTACTCTCACTCATGTTGGTGTAGTTAAAGTAATGTTTGGGTGAAGGTAATCCTTCGTAATTTAAAGTTTCGCTAGTGAGGAATGTGTAAGAGAAATACCCTTTTGAAACTTCAGCGGCTAGCCCCATGACCTTGGGTAGCTTTGCCAATTTACAAGGTGTGAAGAGTAGGGTGTCTTTAAACTGTACATTACCTCTTATCTGCATCTGTATTAGTTTGTTGCCTCTTTTCAAGGGATCACCTGTCGTGTGCAGTCGTTTTAAAGACGTTTGTCCATTTTCCACATTTATGGCACTCGCCAAACTCGATCTCCATGCACTCATCACAGATAGTCTGACTTACGAGTAAATGTGGAATAACCTCTTTGGTTTCAGCATTCGTGTAATTTCCTATATCGTAGTACACGGTTATACAAGGGCTATTTTTAGGCTTAGCATCTTTCATATAACATACATGCATCACTCCATCCGCCTTATATTTTTCATGACATGTAGAACAGTGAATTTCATCGTATTTGTGTGTGAAATTCCCTCAAATTATCCATCATGAGAAACATACCGCACTTACAAATCCTCATTTTCCTGCAATTGCCATTTGATTTATGGAGTTCAAAGCATTTATTATTGAAAAATGTACGTCTACACACATTACATTCCCTCTTCTCGGTTTCAACCACACGACTTTCACATTTGGGACTTTTACACTGCTCACATACCATGTAGCAATCCTTACAATGTTTCACTATATCATCAGCAAACTCGAGACATCCCTTACACAAATCATGATGCCTTCCATATTTTCGACTTTTATCATAACTAGCATAGAGAGCCCTTATGTTACGGATGGAGAGATACGATGTTCCTGACAATCCTAAAATAAGTAGAGGTATTGTACGATCTCTCACGCAGCTTTTAAAAAACATACACATTCCTACGACGATCATCCATTCCAAATACGACTATACGTGCATCCATTCAGGACCCATATTACACTCAAACTCAAGCTTATAATCTAAAGCCAGTTTACGAGCACGCTGCACAACCGTAGGCAGCCAAATTTTTTGCGTCCATATATTTAACACAGTTAACATATGAGCTAAGACTATTGCTATAAAGCCGCAACCACGATCGACGTTTAAATGCTTTCTGTAAATAACCAGAGAATTGAAATTAAGAGTATAAAGTGTGGCACTGTGACCCGAAACGCGGAATAATCTGTGAATAATTACCATGAAGTTGTCCATATTGAATGCTGTACTACTTTGAGATGCCTGCATTATACAGCCCAAGATATATTCTATGTCTACAGCCACCAAACGTCTGAACGGTATTACTACCCAAAAAGCACCTACGTCCCCGTCATCTGACCCGAACCTGAAGGACAACCTCGTCCGGAATTCACGTTCATCGCGGTTCTGAAGGGCAAACTCCACAATACGTTCAACCACGCGTCGCAGTCCAACACCGTTGGTATACAGGGATCCAGGGTCAAAAAAGATGTTGAGAGGTTTTTGCAGGAGCAGGATGCTTATACACTGTAAGCCGGTGAGAAAAAGGTTTAAAACGGCCAAGACAACAGCGGTTTCGATTGACTATTTGGCAAGCGGATTTAACAGACATGCAAAGATATTCATTTTATAATGACGGATACCGCTACATCATATTCATAATAGATGTATTCTCTAGATATCTGTGGCTAATTCCAATGAAAAATAAATCGCCTGAAACAGTTGCTAAAGCGACCAAAATGTTGACGTTAAAAGAAATAGGGTTCCTGGGTAATTTTGTACCGATATGGGGAAAGAATTTATAGTTCGCGCTTTTCAGAACATGCTGACAGAGTTTAATATCAGTTACTACACTAGCAGTTCTATACATAAGGTCTCTTTAGCTGAAAGAATTCAACGTACCATAAAGGAACGCATGCATCGCTATTTTACACAAAAACACATACAGATATGTAAACGTTCTCGGGTCATTGGCATCATCATACAACCGTTCCCACAACCGTACGATTGGCAGAGCACCTAACGAAGTTTTAGAAAGAGGTACGCGCACAGAGAGGAGAAGAGATGGAGCACCGCCACCACACTCTACACATTTCAAAATCAATGATTATGTAAGGCTATCACGTTCGGGAAATAAATTCGCGAAGGGATTTGAGCAAAGTTGGAGTGTCAGTGCCGGTGACGCTTGTCAGTTTCGTGTTCCTTCTTCCTATCAAAATTAACAGTGTTCAAATTCAGTGAACCATTGTGATACTTCTCCACTAAAATTTGTGAATGTGCCAAGATTACGCAGTTACAATATCATCAGATAAACTGCAATACTTAACTAGTAATATTACATAAAATATATCTTCAAAATTTTCTAGCGACATCCGGCACTGCCTTTAGAGTCCTACGGCAAGCAGCGGCCTTGAAGTAACGAGTATACAAACAACCGAACGAACGAGACCTTTAAACGTACGAACGAACGAACGAACGAGTGAATCTTAACCCCATAAATTGCTCAAAATGGCTTCCAAAGGTCAGGTAAACGCCCTGAAATTAGAAATGAAGGGTCTAGCAAATAAGTACAATTCCCTCTTTGACTTAGTGCACAAAAGTCATAGTGTAATCAAAGACCTTGAGGCAGTAATAAAAGTTGTGCAACATAATAACGAATTGTTAAAGAGGGACAATGCAAAACTGGAATATAGAAATATGGAGCTCGAAAAGAGCATTCAGTATGCACACGACGAGATAAAGGATCTTAACTCTAGTCTAAATCGTTTACTAAAAATAACACTGGCCAACAAAATGAAACTTTTTTCCTCATCACAAACATGATCACACCTTTCTTAATGCATCTTTCGCGCTGATTCCGAATCTGGTTTTATGTTTTTTCTAGCACGTATAGTTATATAGATACACTGGTTTTGATATTTTTAAGTTTTTGATATTGCTATAAGAAAATTTATGGATGTATAGATCACACTTAGGAATGCTAAACAACAAATACATCATATACCTTATTCAATGTACTTATAAATAAAGAATATATACATTATTTTATTAAAAGCGCTGTGAGTGTGATTTCCTTTTGTAAATTTGGCCTGGATTGTCACGATACAGCATCCAACAATGGTCCGCCATCATGCTTTCATTCCAATATCCTTGGTAGCGCTTCTCCATCATCTGAATATCTTGATGGAAGCGCTCTCCTTGCTCGTCACTCACTGCACCAAGGTTTTCAGGAAAGAAATCTAAGTGGGAATGCAGGAAGTGAATTTTTAACGACATTCGACACTCCATTTCTTTGAAGGCATCAAGGAGGTTCTTGACTCCATCCTTATACGCAGGTGACTTGTTGCTTCCAAGAAAGTTTTCACATATCCATTTGAACGCCAGCCAAGCCTTCAATTCCAGCGGACTTAGGACTTTTTCAAATTCAGTGTCATTCAAAACCTCCCTTATTTGTGGCCCAACAAAAATTTCTTCCTTCAATTTTGCTGCAGTAACCTTCGGAAATTTCCTTGAAAGGTATTGGAACCCTTCAGAATTGACTTTACCCATTGCTTTAACAAATTCTTCATTAAACCAAGTTTAATGTGAAGAGGTGGCAGATAGATCTTTTGGGATCCACTAAAGGGACAGACTGGACATTGCTTATCCCTGGGACATATGTATACCTAAGTGGCCAGTCACTTTTGGTGTAATGTTCTATAGTGGCGCGACTGTCCCACAGGCAAAGGAAACAACAAAATTTTGTGAATCCTGACTGCATACCCATAAGCATTCCTATAACTTTTAGATCTCCACAAACATTCCATTGATGACTGTCGTATTTGATTGCCTTAAGTAGTATATCCATATTGTCATATGTCTCTTTAGATGGACGGAATGGGCAATGGGGATGGATGGCATTATATTACCATTATGCAAAAGAACTGCTTTCAGGCTTCTCTGCGACGAATCAATAAAGAGGCGCCACTCAGATGTCACATACGTCTGAGATATGGCTGTAAATAGTCTATTGATGTCATGGCAATAACAGAGTGGACCGTCTACTGAAAAGAATGCTGTTAATTCAAAATTCCGCTTTCGGTAGTAACTAATACGAACATTGTTCTCAAGTAAATTGTTCTCCTTTAGTCTTGAGGCGAGAAGCTCTGATTTCTCTTTAGACAGCGATAAGTCTCTAACAAGATCATTCAACTGTCCTTGGGTTAACTTTTTAGGCTATAAATGTCTACCTTCAAAAGTGTACTCTGGTTCTGTAGATGATCCGGAAACGCCAGTTGCACCTTCATCACTTTCCATGTCATCTATGATAGAATCTAGCCTATCACTTGGGAGAATTGGAATGGGCAATGTTTCATCATGTTTTACTGGTCTACGTGCTGAATACAAGTTTGGATATACAATCTGGTGTTTGTTCTTGGCAGAAAACCCCATTAAGTTCACACTACAAAAATAACAGTTTTCATGATGATCTCTCGGCTCCCTCCATATCATGGGTATGGCAAATGGCATTGAAGCTTTCTTTTTGTTAAGCCAATCACGTAATCCATTTGAACAGCCAGAACAGATTTGATGTGGCGCCCATGGTTTATCTTGGTCACCTAGATGGCAACCAAAGTATAGCTTGTATATTTTCTTAATGTCGGTTGTAATACTTCGTCGCTGTGTTTTAGTTGTCAACTGGCCGCATACGAAACAGAACTTGTCGGGGTCATTCTTACATTGTCGAGGCATGTTGACTGACCTGAGCAAACTATAAATTAAAAAAAAATGTTCACCAACTTGACACAACAAGTTCTTGGACTGGACTGATCTTTTGACAAACAAAGCACGGCGTTGTTGCCTGAATCACAATGCTGCTAGACGTAAAAGCTCACACCTGAAATACATAAGATGTATAATTAAGATAATTGAAATAAATAAGATGAATAAACTAAAAAAACACAATAAAATAAACACAATCAAATGTTGAAATATTAGTATTTTGCCTATTTAAAATGGTTAAATCTGTGTAGTTATATATATGCCTTCATCTTGAAAACTATACGTGCTAGAAAAAATCTGAATGCAGTTTTGGAATCAGCGTGTAAAATGCTATCCAGCCACCACAAATTTTACTCTGATGAAAAATCTTTGTTGACCAGTGTAATCGTAGCATAGAGATGATTAAAAATGAGGACGATTCAATTAAGAATAAATTAAACAGCCTAGACGATAATTCACGTGCCAATAACTTAATCATAATGGGAGTATCTGAAATGAATAGAGAAACAAACGGCGACACGAAGAAAAAGGTGGAGGACATAATAAAAGATAGACTGAATTTGGGGAATATTAAGATCAAAAATGCTTTTAGATTAAAAAAACAATTTCCACCACAAAAAGCAAATTCTAGAGTTAATGACACGACTGAATCTAAGACGCCCACTTCAGCTATAAAAGTAATATGCGAGGATGAAACTCAGAGAGATTTAATATTAAAAAACAGAAGAAAGCTGAAAGGATCAAAAATCTTCGTCAATGACGACGTATGTGAGGAAACACGTAAAATTCGTAAAGAAAAGCTCCCTAAACTCATAGAAGCGAGGAGACTCGGGAAAGTTGCCTACTTCCTTGGAGCGAAGTTAATGATTAAAGAGAGAGAGACTCCTCCAGCGCGGAATGCTTCGGTCAAAGAAGTTCACCTTGTTAGTGAAAAAGCATTCGAAGCTATGAGAACTAAGAAAACGCCAGCCGACAGTTGGCACACAGGAGGCCTGCGAATAACTCTGCATACAATCTCAACAGTCGACTTTCCCACTCTCGGCTCAACTGGGCGGTAACCCCTTATTCCAGTATTCTATATTTAGTGAAATTGTGTGAGAACTACTGTTAAATGGCTTTCATCGATAAAGACTTTCATAGTATATGTGCCGATATTAATCATTTCAATTCATTACCAAACAATTCTGTATCCAGTTTAGAGAATCTAGATCAGGAATCTGGTATAGGCAATTGCATGGTCTCATCGATAGACGAGTTTAATGCCTTTGTATTACAAAAAGATATTTATAAAAATCTTTCAGTACTAAATCTAAACATCCGAAGCTTACCTAGGAACTATAACTACTTATTGGCCCTCTTGAAAACTTCTACGGTCAAATTTAGTGTTATAATTCTCACGGAAACTTGGTTAAATAGTAGTATTAAAAACCTATATAATATAGATAATTACGTTGCTTATCATACTGTAAGAGATGGTCAGATTGGTAGGGGTATCTCGGTGTTTGTGCATCAAACTTACGACTCTAACGAAGTATTTTCTCTATGTAATAGTGACAATGAAAACCTGATTGTGAATATAAAAGACAAAAGTAATGTATATTCTGTCCATGCAATATATAGACCACCTAATACTAATATCAATAGCTTTTTAATTCACTTAGATAACATGTTATGCAACTTTCATAAATCGAATGCCATAGTTGCGGGAGACTTCAACATCAATTTGCAATCTGAAGCAATCTCTCATAAATTTTTAAACTTAATGAATTCTTTCTATCTTAGTCATTTTATTACAAAACCCACTCGAGTCTGCAGCTATGGCAATCAAATAACAGAATCTACGATTGATAATATATTTGTAAATAGCAATGCCCTTGTAAACTCTGGAATTATAACCACTAGCATCAGTGATCATTTTCCTACTTACACTATATTCAAAAACATTGTTCAGGTTGCGGACAAAACAACTATTGACTACAGAATGTTCTCAGAGGTTAACAAAAGAAAATTTATTGGGGCTGTAGAAAATACTCGACTTGACTGTGACGAACCTTTAAATGACCCAGATCATGTTTCAGTTCTTCTATGACACCTTATTCCATATTTTTAATATTTGCTTTCCTTTAAGGAGAAAAACAGTTTCGCCCAAAAGGGTCGCAAATCCATGGATCACTCCAGGAATTATCACTTCAATAAAGAACAGAGATAAATTATTCAAATTGCAATTGCAGAGCAAAATTCCTAACATACAATATACTCAATACAGAAACAAATTAACTAAAATAATCAAAATTGCAAAATATAACTATTATAACAATCAATTTTACAAACATAAAGGAGACATGAAAAACACTTGGACAACCATAAACAATCTTCTCTGAAAACAAATTAAGAAAAATTCAATAGAGAAATTAAAGGATCATATGTAGAATTCGGACCCCAGGTAACCCTAATGGAGAATACAGACCCCCAACTTTCCCCTAATGTAGAATCCAGACCCCAACTTTCCCCTAATGTATAGATTATAGAAGCCAGACCCCAAACGAATCGTATAAGGACATCAATAAACAATTTAAAGGTTCATAGAAAATTGTATTATTATTATCACAAATAAAAACCATTAAAATCACACAATTGTAAAATCTTATATCAAATGTAGAATTCGGACCCCAGCCTTCTTTAGTTAGCTTTATAAGGCTAACTAACGAAAATATCACAACCTAACCTAACCAATCGTTAGGTTAACTGTACGCCCTTGACGATTGGTTAGGTTAGGTCATGATATTTTCGTTAGTTAGCCTTATAAAGCTAACTAAAGAAGGCTAAAACTGACTCGAATAGTTAAAGCGTAGCTTAAACATGGCCTCGGATGTTAAGGCAAATGTAGAAACTCAAATAGTTAAAGAGTAGCTTAAACAAGCCAAATGGAGAATACAGACCCCAACCTTCCGCTAATGTAGAATTCGGACCCCAACCTTGGTAGGGGTCCGAATTCTACATATGATCCAAATTAAATGTTGATAATAAAAAAATCACTGATGATACTGCTATTGCAGACTCTTTAAATGCACATTTTACTTCAATAGCGGATAAGCTTCGCTCACAATTAATAAATAATGATCACTCACCTCTAGAATATATGCCACCCAGCCCACTAAATTCATTTTCTTTTGTTCCTGCTACCTCTACTGAGGTCCAGAATATTATTGGTAAACTAAAAAATACAAAAAATAACATTCATAACATTCCTGTACCTATATTGAAACTTGTTAAAGATAAGATATCTGTAACTTCGGCTAAAATTATCAATCAAAGTATTTCCAAAGGAATATTCCCATCAATGCTAAAAACTGGTTGCATAACACCCCTTTTTAAAGGGGGTGATCCTACACTAGCAACAAATTACAGGCTCGTGTGTTCATTATCTGTGTTCAGCAAAGTTTTCGAAAAAATTGTAAAAAGTAGAATGCAGCGATATTTAGAATCCTACAATTTATTATCTCCAAATCAATATGGCTTCCTTAATAATAGAACAACGGAAATGGCTATTTTAAATCTTATGGAAAATGTAAATATAGCTAAGGAGAACAAAGAAATAATGATATCAATATTTATGGATTTGAGTAAGGCGTTTGATGTAATAGACCATAATATTCGACTTAATAAATTGTATTGTTACGGCTTTAGAGGGGCAATAAGTGATTGGTTTAAAAGTTATTTGTCCGATAGATATAATTTTGTATCAGTAGATAAGGTTTGCTCCACTAAAGCGCTTGCCAAACATGGTGTGCCACAGGGCTCAGTGCTGGGTCCACTGTTATTTTTATTATATATAAATGACCTTCCACGTTCATCTGATATACTGAACTTCATAATGTTTGCAGATACAACTCTCTCTTTTTCTTGCAAAGATGTTAATACAGCTAAGAATATATTTCGTTCAGAATTCATCAGTGTAATGAAATGGTTGACCACCAATAAACTCTTCCTAAATACCAGTAAAACAAATTTCATGATTTTTACTAATAAAAGAAATGTATATCTTGATGAACTTAATGTTAATGAAATCACCATAAAGGAGTGTACTGTAACAAAATTTCTTGGTGTAATGCTAGATAAGAATTTGCAATGGAGTGATCATGTAAATTATATCGCGAAAAAGATTTCAAGGAGCGTTGCTATAATGTTTAAACTTAGAAATGTAGTCCCTAAACAAGTTTTATTGACTCTTTATCATACTCTTGTTCTTCCTTATATAACATACTGCACCCTTGTTTGGGGAAACTCCGCTAACAACGCATTAAATGGTATCTTTGTCATTCAAAAAGAGCAATAAGGTTATTATCTGATGCTGATTTCCTTGATCACTCTAGTGCATTATTTAAAGAGCTAAACCTACTAAAGCTCAATGATATAACCAAACTGGCACACTTTATTTTTATTTACAAGTGTAAGAGCAAAATCATTAATTTGCAATGGGTAAATAGATATTTTGTAACTCATCAAGAAATCCACTCGTATCAGATCAGAAATAGATCAAAGCTTGTTATACCTCAATTTAGATTGTCTTCATCTCAAAAACTACCCATTTTTATTGGATTGAAACTATGGAATGACTTGCATGCCGATATAAAAATATTGCGAATGTAAATTTGTTTAAAACCAAGTTGAAATCCCGATTAATAATGGGATACTAACAAAAATCTTGGATTAATGTCCACTAATAATGTTTAATATTGTCCATTAATATTGTTTAATATTGAAATACAGGTTTTAACAATTAATAATTAATACTTATTTACTTATTTATTTATTTATTATTATTAATTTATAACAGCTAGCTGCTTATTTTTAATAAGCCCAGTAAAGCCTAAAGCTTAAGGGCCTTATGTCATTGTAAAAAATTGTAAATTGTAAAAAGACTACTGTATTTATTTCATTATTAATAAAGGTTATTAAAAAAAAAAAAATTGTGTCACGTGAGATTTTTAAAGTGAGTGCTATGAGGCCTAAAGGCGAGATAATGATATATTACGTTGAAGATTTGAATGGGGAAGAGATCGCTGGAGGCTTTTACCGCGAGGAGTTGCAGAAAGTGACATTTAATTTAGGAAAAAGTGTGTTTAAAATAAAAAAATATTTAGGCAGCAAAGGTTCAGGAAAGAGTAAAATGTACCTGGTGAAATGGTTGGGTTACCCAGAAAGCTTCAACACCTATATAAAAACTGCTGCAATAATGAAGCTTAATTAGTATGCAACATGGCTCCTGGCCACTTCTATGTCACACTCCCGTCCTCTTCTTCTCTGTCTGTACATCCTAACAACACCCTGGCCAAATCTGTGACAGAACTCCACGGACCCATTGAATTGGAGCGTGATTCGTATGAGGTGGGTTTATGTGAAAATGAGCAAATCATATTTCTGATCGTTAGAAGAATCGATGAATGTGAAAAATTAGGCAGAACCTTAGAAAATACTATCCGATCAGTCCTGTTCGGTGAGGTACAGTACTATAGTACAAATGTAACGCTAGGAATCGGTCATTATGACAGTCATGGACATTGTGACGGGGCTAAACAAGAGTCTTGAAAAGTCGTACCTGACAAACGATTTACTTTTTGAAGTCGTAAATATAGACACACCTGCATGCACATTGAAGTTAAAATCAACGCTTAGTAGAAATATTAAAGACAACGAACCGTTCACAATTGTGGCTGCGGGCCGATATAGCGCAGCTCTACAAAGAGATACCTTTCACGAGGCACAGCATGACTTGTCCAGCTTAATGTATCAGTTGAACATGGATAAAGGGGGTGAAAGCTGTCCATCCTCAGATATGTGCTATATTTACAGCAATATCGTAGAGCATCAATTTGTTGGGGACAACCATAGAGGGAAAAGTTTGAGCATTACATATGACAAGCCCCATTATGTGAATGTTGCGCCTAATCTATTCACCAACATCTCGATATATATAAGGACGATTGAGGGGAAAAAATTTCCCATTCGGTGATGGGAGCTTAACAGTGAAGCTACACTTTCGTCGTTTATAATGACCCGAAGGCCATTCACAGTCTATCAAGGGGTGAGATATGAACGTGGGAGTGGCTTGGATCCATTTTTTCAACCATACTACGCACCGCTGTCCCAATGTTGAAGAGGGGTGCTAGATACCTCGGGAGGAAGGCGTTACAATCGGATTTTAACGCGGAAAAAGGCAATGGTGGAACTAAGCCTAAAGAAGCTCTAAAAAAACATTTAAAACGTACACGGGACGAAATCATCAAAGATGCAAAGAAAAAAATGCGTGGTGGCGGAAAGAAAAGAGCTGCCAGGAAGAAGGGGTTACCGTCACGTGGCGCTAAACGTTAAAGGAAATAAAAAAAGAAGTGCTCTAAGCGTATGAAACCTATGGCTGATCATTTTTTTAACTGATATAAGCTGAGGACACTACTCTCACGAATTATAGGCTGATTACTAGTTGTCGAGAGAGGTGGTACTATTTGTGACTCGTCTTGGCGCGTTTCATCCATCCGTGTAGTTCACAGTGCTGTAAATCGGAACTGTCACTCTTTGATATGCCCCCGACTCAGGTCTCTATTGAGCATAGCGACTTTATTACAATTAACCCACTAAACACAATTAGTTCACCGAGTGCCCCTATAGAATTCGTGATACCCAGCTCAGGCCCTTACTTTTTTGAGCCGAGCTGCATGCACATATACGCTAAACTGCGTATAGCCCATTCAGATGGAACGGACTGCGATGATAGTTACTGTGCAATTATGGTGGATCGATTTTACATTTTTTTAGATTTCCATATTCTAATAGAGACAAAGACTTGCGCATGCATGAGAAAATAGCCTCTGCAAAATCTTAGCTTAATAGGTAATCATCTTTTGCCCCCGGCAGAGCGATGAAAATCATATTTTAGTAGTCAAAAACGTATTTTTCTTATAATTTTTAAAATATTTCAATGTGCATCAAAATTATTCCTAATAACTATAAAGTCGATGAAAAAGACCTCATATGATCGTTTTTCCAAGCGCGTTGTCCTACGTTAATATCATTTGCCCCCGGCAACAACGTCAAATGTTGAAAAAATAGGTAATTTATATACATATTTTCAGATCGGCTCTTTGTCTTAAATAATGCATTTATATATTTCCCATAGCATTTATATCGTTGCTTAGGCATGAAATAACACACACGCAAAATTTTATGACTCTAGAGTAATATCTTCTGTCCCCGAGAAAAGTCTAAATGTGGATTATAATTACGTTAATGCGATGTTATAAGTACGATAAGTACTAAGTACAGCTCCTCGCTTGCTAATTTTATAAAATTAGCAACCCAGAACTCACCACGAGGAGGTGGCTGTACGTCGAGTTCCACCCTATCCAGCCCCAACCACCCTTCCTTTGGCTGCATGTCGATTTACATACGGTAATCTTTCTTAGAATCAAATCGTGGAATTTTTGTTCGGGAGTGAAGACGGGAGCGGATGAATCCGTCCCTCTCTTCTATTCCACTTACACTGGCAGAGGCTTCGGTTACTAATTTGATGAGTCTCTCGACCGCTTGAGTATGACAAGGGAATAGTGGGACCAGTCCATCAGGCTGTTCTCCCGTCTCAACAAACTCTTTTATTCGGGTATCAGGTATTGTTTTTGTAACGGGGGGTTCGGTCACCTCAGCCGTTTGCCAGTTGATCATTTCGTAATAGTTTTGACTATCGTAGAGCAGCTCAGGCACTAGAGGCTGACGAAGAAGGTTGTTCTTGAGAAGTTTCTTGTCGTTTACTAGTCGACGGCTCTTGATGTTGTGCTATTCCTTCTTGTTTCAATATCGCCAATCTTCTTGCAAGAGTCATCTCGTTTTTATTTGTTGTTTCAACATCCAAAGTTCCTATTGCCATTTTGCGATCACTTCTTTGGTCGAGTAAAAACTGTTGCTCTTTCAGTGGTACTCGTCGTTCACGAGGGCAGCTGCATTTTGTCAAATCAGGGCATTTACAATCCGATATGTCAAATAAGGTGGTCTTAGTTGATTTCTTGAAGGCCTCAAGATTTTTCTGTAACGATTCGTTCTTCTTTTTCGCGTTCAGTGATTTGATGATGTTAGCCATTTTATCACGATAACTTTTCAACATTTGATTTATCCGTGCTGTCGAAACTGTTGGAATGGAAGCTAATTTCCACAAGTATTCCAGTCTCTCCGTGACCACAGCGGCGATGTCTTTGAATGGAGGTTCCTTCTTTGATGATCTCAACTCAGTTCTCTCATGGTGGTAGTATTGCATCACATCTTCACATGTGGGAAAACATCGCAAATTCAAATCTTCCCCAGCACCAAATATTGGACACGTAACCGATCTTCTAGTTGTAGCGGTAGCCATCCTGTAAAGATTAAAGAATAATGTATTGTTCTGTTACGCAATAAAATCGAAAAAAACAGTTATGAGAAAAACAAACAAAGATATGAGCAGAGAGATTGAGCACACTGAGGACTCTGAGTGAGGAGCCACACACACACACACACACACACACACACACACACACACACACTGAGGACTCGAGGAGCCAGCTTCAAAATACACACCTGCCTTCGACGCTGTCAAAAGGCAACTGAGGGAACTGCGCAGTGCGTACTGGCGCGTCAGTGGCAGCTGCTGCTGGCAGCACTCACCAGAGATGACCTTTAAACCCTAGCCTAGAGTCATAAAATTTTGCGTGTGTGTTATTTCATGCCTAAGCAACGATATAAATGCTATGGGAAATATATAAATGCATTATTTAAGACAAAGAGCCGATCTGAAAATATGTATATAAATTACCTATTTTTTCAACATTTGACGTTGTTGCCGGGGGCAAAAGATATTAACGTAGGACAATGCGCTTGGAAAAACGATCATATGAGGTCTTTTTCATCGACTTTATAGTTATTAGGAATAATTTTGATGCATATTGAAATATTTTAAAAATTATAAGAAAAATACGTTTTTGACTACTAAAATATGATTTTCATCGCTCTGCCGGGGGCAGAAGATGATTACCTATTAAGCTAAGATTTTGCAGAGGCTATTTTCTGATGCATGCGCAAGTTTTTGTCTCTATTAGAATATGGAAATCCAAAACAATGTAAAATCGATCCACCCTACGCAGTGAGTGTGCATATCCTGAAACCAACTTTCTACACTCCATATTCAGCCAGTGTGAGGTGTATTTAAATCAGGTTAACATCTTGGCAGGAACAGGGTATTATCACCTACGAGCCTATCTGGAAAATGTCCAACTTTTCACAAGAAGCGAAGGACACCTTTTTAACCGCCGATGTGAGCCAATACCCCGACCTCTTTATTCAGGTCTCTGGGTTGGCTGTGCGGTAAAGCGTCCATATCATTTATTCCCCTTTCATCAAAACGAAAAGTAGCTATAACACGTTCAAGTTCCGTCTCGCTCCTTTAATGAAAAGCTAACATGATTAGTTCATGCTGAATCAAATAAGTTAAGTAAAATTAAATTAGTTTAATTAAAGAGATACAATACGGGAAAATCCCGATTAGGACGCCTGACAAAGGGGAATAATTAAAAACCTATTGTTTTTCGCCAAAATACACACAGAGGAACATATATACTGTATATATATATATATATATATAAGAATAGAGACCGGGCCTCGACTTCTGGGCAGATATCCTTTAACGATATCCTGACAGGTTTCAAGAGTAAGCATCGGGTAATCTTAAAAGTTTTGGTAATTCTAAAACCCTACCTCTACAACATCTGTAAATTTTTAAATTATCAAGAAATGTACAATTAAAACCACACCATATATACAGTATATATATATATATATATATATTATATATATATATATATATAATATATATATGTCAGTGGTGTACGGCGGTTCACAAAACAGGGTGTGCTGAATATTATAATGTACGTAAAGCCTAAAATTTAAGTTATATATAATAAATAGCATGCTTTTAAATGGCATTATATATGTGTGAGATAGAAAAAACTAGTATTGAAATCAATTAAGAATTGGAAAGTTAAACATACAAACAATCGTGATTCGTTAAAAATGAACGAATCATACAAATCCGATCCTCTTTCTGCGGTGCATAAGTAACAAAAGTAGGCTATATTATCGAACAAAACTGCAAAACGCGCACACACCAAACAGCAAGCTGTGTGCTACTGCCGCTCCGCTCGACTTCAGTCAGTAATAACCCTAACTATTCCCTAACACTCTTTCATCTCCGCCATCTCCTGCTTGTCCTCACTTCTATCACTCCTCCTAAAGTGAGCGAGAAAGGTTCAGCACGACAGCAGATATGAGCAGCGAACAAAAAGGGCTAGAAGCAACAACGAAGCTTAATACTGTGTATTAATGCTTGCAAAATTATCATGATCTTTTATTTTTATTGAATATTATTTAATATAAAAGATTTAGTCATTTATTTATTAATTTTTTAAATAATTATTTTACAGCTTTTGTGGGTGTGCGCCGCACACCTAGCACCCTGAATATACGCCCCTAATATATTTATTTATATATATAAATAAATAAATAAATAAATAAATATATATATATATATATATAATATATATATATATATATTTATATATATATATATATATATATATATATATATATATATATATATATATATAAATATATATATATATATATATATATATAAATATATAAATATATATATATAAATATATATATAAATATATAAATATCTATATAATATACAAATATATATATATATAAATATGTAAATATATATATATATATATACTTAAATATATATATATATATATATATATATAAATAAATATATATATATAAATATATAAATATATATATAAATATATAAATATATATATATAAATATATATATATTTATAAAATATATATATATATATATATTTCGGCATATATATATATATATATATATATGTTTCGGCATATATATATATGTTAACCCCTCCGTCTATGGCCCGTGTTGGTTCGAAGGTCGACGGGGGTTCTAGTTAGGTGGCAGCAACGGATGTGTGACTTGAAGTAGTTTTCTTCTATATTACTCTCCGAGTTCTTCTATAGTGGCTCGGAGGACTCTGATAGACTTACTAAAAATGCTGAGGGTTCTGGATTCTTCTTATAGCGTATCCGGAAAGTTTTAACGACTAAGTTCTTCTGAAGAGAGCAAGGCTCGAAGGGGACAATAAAAAGTTTCTCCAACTGTAAATTTACTGCTAAAATATACAGGTAGTGCTCAGCCTCTGAATTAGCTTCTGAATGACAATGGAATAATTTTAGTGGGTTTATATACCCAAAAACTGCTAACATTATTATTATTAAATGCTAAAAAGGCTGTATTATTTTTGCACAATATTTGAAAATAAGTAAATTTTTTAGCTGTGGTAAGGCTTGAACGAGTAAACAAAATATTTGAAGACGAAACCATATTTTTATCTTAAACCGCGACTTTTCAGATCTGATGTTATCATGATCTGCCAAGTTAACTAAAAGTGGAAATCGGACTATGCATCTTTACACTAAAATATGCATATGAGTGAAATTTTAAGGTTTAAGATGTACAATTTTAATGCTTAGGCAAGACATGATCTCATTGTTTATAACGAAAGAGAGTGTATACAAAATATGAACATTGCAAAGCTTAAGCAGGATTCCTTATTAAGCGAAATCTAAAAAAATGATTATGAGATTTTAAAAAACAACAGGTCACCAATTATTTAGCAAAGTAGAAAGCAAATCAAAAATTTTATCCAAACTCGCGTTGGCCGATTTTGGTCCTTATGTAAAAATGAACACACACACGTACATACATATGAGTATAGGCATTATATAAAGTTAAATATATAAGAATATACAGGATTATATAAATACATGAACCATATAACACATGAATTTAAAAAAATGGATACTTTTTCTTACAATGGATACAGAGACTATATAAATGAATACAAGAATTACATGAAGGATAAGATAATATAGGAATATGGGAATTATTTATGGTTCATTTTTACAGGGCTCTTCCCTCTAGAATGATATTAATATAATAACGTAACATCCTAACTAATGCTAACTAGATGATAACTATTGGTTTTATAATACAGATTTATATATACAACATAAGTCGGGTGGTTAAGTCTAGTTCACGTGGTCTGGGTACGCACTCTTGGTCGTGCATAAATAGTTTCACGTTCCGTGTCACTTGGTTTTCTTTGTTCCCGAGGATAATAGCACACACAATAATGATACTAACGGCAGATGTTGAGAAAATGGTTACCGGTTGTAGTGTTTGTAAGAGGTTGTTTTGGTTATCATCCGAAATTTTAAACCGGCTCAATTGATCATTCCATTCAGGGGCATGTAGTTCGGGTAGGATGGTTACAGGTTTTATGGAGAGATTTAAGATCTCTATGACGGGTTTAAATTTAATTTGCGACGGGAATGGGTATGAGTTATTAAGGGTAACCTTATACGATTTGTATATTTGGAGGGCTTTTGAACGCAAGGAGCAACCAATTGGCAGCCGAATAACCATAGGGATTGTGATGAAGGAATAATTCGATGGACACTCGAGAGTAGCGGCAGTCCTGTTCGCGAAAGAAACCCAGATGTCTGGTCCAATTCGTAGTTGGATGGTTTTAGGGGAATTAAATTCTTTTAAATGAACATACGGGGGCATGCCGGTCATGAATTAAATCGATAAAGCAAGACCTAGTAGTTGGAAGAATAACTGGTTTGAGTGGAGGGCAGACGAGTTGTTTATTTGGTTGCGGGAATCGGCAATGCCGGACGTCGCTATCTGACATCATAGAATAAGCTGATAGATCTTTGGTGAGGAAAAGGTAAGGTGGTACGGTGGGTAAATACAATCCATAGACATTAGAGTTATTTTGGTAGGGTGTTGGGAAAGGGTGAAATTTATATACGTCATAAGTGAGGACATCGAAAAATGGTATAACTATGAGGTATGTGTAGGGGCGTCGTCCATGTACAGTCCAGGTGTATTCTAGAAATTGAGGGTAATTAGTGTGGTTGAGTGGGAATATGGGTGATAATTTTAATTGTGACTGGGCGGTGTGAATCAAGGACTGAAGTATTTCCCATGGTATTAGGTTGGAAAGAGTGATTTTTCCATGGGCTAGCTGGGTTGCACGCAAAACCTTGGAATGAATCGTAGTTATTCGTTGTAAGTATTTATCGATTAGGGTTACTTGTATGTTCATTATCTCTATTAATTCTAGATATCTTTTGTGTTCTTTGTATTGAGCTAACATGGATTCAAGGTATGTGAATCTGTCCGAAAGGGAGTGAAGGAAGCGATTGTTTTCGTGTAATGACCTAATAGTTTGTTCTAACATGTGTCCATTATATTGTCGATTTCGCGCGAAGAGATTCAATTTAAGTTCAATTCTTTTAATATCTTCTTCGGTCGCTAATCCGAATAAACCTTTGAACAGTTTCCCTCCTATATCTATCAGTCCACTTTTACTTCTTTGGTTAAAGTTTTCTGAATTTTTAGTTTCAGTTTGTATCCATGGTAAGGCTAATATTTCTGATAGGGCGCGTGCTGTAGTTTGAATATTTTCGAGGGTATTTTCTAACAGAACGCGACTAATCTGATCTTTTCCTTGGAAAGAATTTTGGACTTTACTTTCAAACGTTTTTAATTGGGTTTGTATCTGAAAGAGATTGATTTTAATTCTAGCAGGGGGTTGCAAATTTATATAAAGGTCTGCGTGCCCTTTCAAAAATTTACCTTCTGCAAGTTTTTCTATAACAACTCCGGTAGAAATTCTAATGCTAGGTCTACAAGAGTAAATAATTTGGAAAATTATAAGGGGGACAATTTTATTCATTTCTACGCCTTAAGTTATACGGAGCTGGGGCTAGTTGTGTGGATACTTGTGTGGATACGTGTGTTTGTGGGCGAAGGGGTCGGCCTCGTTTTGGTGGCAATGGGGGTCGACCGTTGAGCTCGGATTCTGAGTGGGTTCGTTTCTTATGTGAAGGTTCTAGTTCACGTGGGTGATGCATTTGCGGGCGGTATGTAGGGTCCGTGCGTCGATCATCAATCGGCGAGGGTGGTGACAGAGGAGATGGTGGAGTTGGAGGAGATGGTGGAGTTCCACTGAGTGATCCTCTCGAAGGGGTTTCTCCAGGGTCTGGGTCCGATGGGACGCTTGGCTCTGGGGCCTCCTCTTGATCAGAGATTGCCTCGAGTACTGGTGGTATTACGAGGTACCAATCTTCGTCATGGGTAGCGGTTCCCGCGGTGACCACTTCAGTTTTTTGATCCCTGCCCGATTTGTTAATATCTTGACCTTTTGAAGGATAGGCGGCTCGAACGCCTGGCAGCTGTTTTTTGGGAAGGTGTTGTTCGGAAGCTATCTTCAAATTGTCAGCGTGAATGATCTTTAGTTTGGAATGATCCCGGAGGTCGAGGATTTCATAACGATTTTTTCCGAGTTTTTCATAATCCTATATGGGCCATCCCACTTTGGGTATAATTTGCGATGAGCACCTGGCGGTTTCACGCTCTTCAGATAACATCGCATACCGACGATTATAGTCCGTTGACGGGGATGACGACTATGTTGCTGTTGCTCCATCTGTTGGTTTCGTTGGTCGAGGGCATAGCGGATTATGTCAAAAATCTTGAAAGATCGTTCAGCTAGTTGCTGATTTGCTTCTGCCATTTCGGAAGATGTTAGGACTGCCGGGTCGGTTTGGTCGGGCAAATCAAAAGGTAGACGCTTGTCGTAGTGATAGAGGACGAAATGAGGGGTGTCCCCGATGGACACATTATAGCCATTCTTGATGGCTGTTTGTACCATGGGAAGGGAATCATCCCATGTACGGGAGGATGCATCGACAACGTGGCGCAGGGCTTGCAAGATCTTTCGATTGTGCCTTTCCACTAAGCCGTTTGCCTGCGGATGGTATGCCACAATGTGTGTATTTTTAATTTTACACATGTTACAGAGTGACTCGAACAGTTTGTGGAAGTGAAACTAAGGGCGTTATCCGAGATTAGGATGGAAGGAGTGGTATGATTTTGGATGATGCGTTCCACTAGGGCTCTTGCCACAGTTTCCGAGGTCTGGTCTGGAATGGCGGCTACTTCGCTGTAACGCGAGAAGTAGTCCGTAAACACAATGATGTACTGATTTCCCTTTGATGTTTTGGGAAATGGTCCCAGTATATCCATTCCAGTTCTTTGCCAGTGCCTTTGGCATACTGGATATTTATGCATCGGAGCTGTGGATGGTACGTTTCCCTTATGCTTTAAACACGACGGACATTCGGCGATGTATTCTTGTACCTTTTTGTTCATCTCGGGAAAGTGGTATCGCTCCAAAAGACTCTTGATGGTGCGATCCGGCCCCATGTGTCCATACAAAGGTGAGTCGTGACAAAGTCCAATGGCTATATCGACGAGATCCTTTGGTATCTCCACGAGGTCATTTCCATCTTCGTTCCTGAAATGTACGAGCCCATCTTTTTGTTTTAGGTGGTTTGTACTGTTCTTTTACCTTCGATGGTTCCTTTTGTTCCAGGCGCGCCCGAAGGTTTTGGGTGTGTTGGTCCTGTTGTTGGGAGTATTGCAGACACTCGTAGTCGAACACAGGAAGAATTCCTATTTTATTCACTTGGGCGTCGGGCTTGAGTCTCGACAATCCGTCTGGAATAACTTGCAGTTTTCCCGGTTTGTATACGATTTTTGCTGCAAAGTCCTGAATCAACAGAGCCCATCTACTCAATCGTCCTTCAAGTAGCTTGTCCTTGAAGAGGTACGTGAGTGGCTTATGATCAGTCTTGATGGTTACATCGTAGCCATAGACGATATTTCGGAATTTTTTCAAAGCCCAATATACCGCTAGGGCCTCTCGGTCCGTAGTGGAATAATTCCGTTGAGGTGCAGAGAGAAGTTGACTGGCATAAGCAATGGGTAATTCCACACCGTCTACGTCCTGTAACAGGACGGCTCCTAGTCCATAGGAGGAAGCATCTGTGGCTATGATGAAGGGTCTTGTGTAATCAGGATATTGTAAAATGGGATGACAGGTTAGTTTATTAATTAAAGTTTCAAAGGCATGTTGGTGATCGGATTCCCAGTTAAATTTCGAATTTTTCTGGAACAAATTAGTAATGGGTTTAGCAATATTCGAAAATTGGGGGATAAAGTTCCGATAGAATCCGACAAAACCAATAAATGCACGGGCGTCGTCGATGGTTTGGGTACAGGGTACCTTTCCAGGGCTTCGAGTTTGGCTGGATCAGGTTTAATTCCTGTGGACGAGAGTAGGAATCCTAGGTATACCAGGGATTCTTGTAAAAAATTGCACTTTGCAAGCTTCAGTTTAAGGTGTGCTTTTCTCAAGTGTGATAGCACATTCTGAAGGCGTTGAAAGTGTGTTTTTATGTCCGAACTGTAGACGATAATATCGTCAAGATAAACGAGAGCTTCGACACCTAATAGGTCGGAAAGGACTATATTCATCAACCTAGAGAAATTAGCAGGCCCATTTCGGACTCCGAAAGGTAAAACCTGGAATTCGTAATGGCCTCGGTTAGTGGAGAAAGCAGTCAATGCCCGAGATTCGGGACTGACCTCCATTTGCCAATAACCCGATGCTAAATCGAGGGATGAAAAAAGTTCGCTTTCCCTACGTTCAGAATTGTTTCCTGCATGTTTGGAATCGGGAAACGGTCTGGGATGGTAATGTTGTTCAGGCGTCTAAAATCTATACAAGGGCGAGATGTTCCGTCCTTTTTGGAGACGAGAATCATAGGAGCGGACCAGGGACTAGCTGAAGGCTGAATGACATCCTGCTCCAACATGTCCTTGATGTGTTCCTCAATAGTGACTAACTGGGAATGTGGAACCCGATAGGGAGGAATGAAAATGGGTTTGGAATTGGGTTCCAACTTGATTTCAAAAGGGACCAAATTAGTTCGGCCCAGAGGATCTCCTTTTAGGGCAATCACATCTCTATTTCTTATCAGGAAATCGAGAAGTGATTCCATTAGTTTGGGATCCTGTAAAGCTGGTGACTCCTGAAGGGAGTGCTCCAGACATTTCTTATATTCTTCTTTTAATACTGAAGGATTTAACTCTAAGGAACTGGAAACACGATTTATCATACTGATGGGGAAATCTGAATCTACTTCTACTGTGGAAACAGTTCCTATTTTCTGATTTGAAGTTAATTCTATAGGACTTTTTCCTTTGTTTAAACAAACAACAGGGATAGCTGAATTCTGACTCTGACTAAGGACTTGGGCAATAAGAACATCTCTTTTGAAATTACTTTTCTCTGTAATCAGAGTACGCTCTGACTCTAATAATTTTCCTTGACTGTTAACTACTTTTGCTAGGAAACAAATCTTCTCATAAGGTGCTACTGTTATATGCTCGGTAGGGCATATGAAAAATTGTGAATCTGATTCTGGTTCGGCGACTAAAATTTGCCTTATTGGCTGAACTGAAGCTGGCTGACTGGAAACTGGCTGACTGGAAACTGGCTGACTGGAAACTGACTGACTGGAAACTGACTGTGTTGATCCAACTGGATTCAACAACTGGAACTGATTACCCTGGGGTCTGATTTCTGGAGCGGTTGTCCCTCTGGATGCAACCGGCTGACTTGAACTGCTATCAAGTGGAGGGGGTTTCCTATTTCTTTCGGAAATCTGAACTGACTAATTCTATTAGCATTAAGTGTCTGTCATTCTCACGGAGATGGTGTGTCCTATTTCGACACTTTACTAACTTTCCGGCTGGGTAAATCTCCCATTGATTCCGGTTAAAAAAATCCATACCTAGTAGGATGTCTGTCTGAAAGGTGGCGACTGTGTCCACTATACAACATTTCGCGGGGTATACCGCGTTTCCAACTTCTAAATATAACTCAATTTCTCCGTATGTAGGTATGGGTGTGCCCGTAACTCCTCTGAGTTGGCAGGATGGTGCCTTAAGTTCATATTTGTAATTTGTACTCTCTAGTAATTCATCTACACATTGTTTCTTAATTAACGTCGCGTGTGCTCCTGTATCTAGGAGAGCAGTTAAATCTTGGTTATCGGTGCTACAATTTATTATTAAATCTAGGAGGTCCGCACCTATTATCCTGATGGGGAGTTTGTGTGCGTATCTGGGCCATTACTGTAATTTAGGAGGGAGGAGGTTGAACTGCCGCCTCCAATGTAGGGTCTAAAAAAGGGCTCGAATGGTCTTCTATGGGAGGACCTGGGTCATATTCTACGGGATATCATACGCTGGAGGGTGTTCTTGAAAACTGTACTCTGGGGAAAATGATTCCTCCACGGGTACTTCTACGTACCGAACTAGTTGACCTTGCTGGTTGTACTGAGGTTTACATGGGGTAAGAGTGTGGTTGACCCTGTGGTCGTGATCTATTGGGTTGGTAGTTCGACTGAGGCTGGGAATGGACTGGTTTCTGGGGATTGGATGACTTTTGGGATACGTTTTGGGAACGTGGTGGTTTGGTTTCTGAAAGTGGGGTCTATACCCTGCAGGGGCTTTATCAGCACACTTTTGGCGATCGCCACGGCGATGACCATGTTCGTGACAGTGGGAGCAATACGAGGGTAATTACATTGACTTATCATGTGCCCAAAGCTATCGCAGTTAAAACACTGTGGAGGAGGGCGTGTATTCTGGGTTTGGGGGGCTTGTTTCTGGGGTGTTCCCTGCATTGGCCTCGATTTATAGGGTTGTTGTTGTGTTGTGGCTGTGCTGCTGGAATATAATGTACAGGGGTTTCTCTACCCTTTCGGTAGTTCTGGTTTGCTAAATCGGGGTAATGTTCCCGTGTTTTGTTTATGGCTACACTTACAGGTTTGTCAACATTTAAAAACTCCTGAAACTTTTTTTTAGGTGCTCCGGGTAGGTTTTGGTAAATGGTTGTGGCTACTATTAGATTTCTTTGTTTCGAAGTGAAAGTTATGCCACATGCATTTTCTGCGGCACGGAGGGCTTCTCCTACAAGTTTATGTGTACGTGTAATAAAATTGTTTAAATCTTCGTGTTCCTCTTTCTTCCATTTAGCTTGGAAGACTGCTTCTAACGTGGCTAAGGGTTGTGCAAGGTTATTTCTTTAAAAAATTCTAATAAGTTTTGTTTAAAATCGTCCCATGTTGTAGCTTCGCTAATTGATGGGACGTAGTGACTGTGTCATGAGCATTCCCTTCTTTAGGGTCGATAAATCTTTTTGCTTCCCTAATTTTTATATCATCGGTAATATTTTCGCGTAAGAAATGTTGCTCTAAAGATTCAACCAAGGTCTTACGCGTGGTTCAACAAAACGATTATCTATGGTCCCCTTAAAAATTAAAACAGTATGAGGAAGGTTTACTAGTCTGCCTAAGTTAATGTATGCTGGGGCGGGGGTTTGAGACTGAGACATATTGGCTTGTGTGTTTGGGAGTATGTTTGAAGGGCGCGGGGTAGGTGGAAAAATGGGTGTAGGTAAATTTTCGATGTCAGAAAGCGCACCGTCTGAATCGCTCATATGTGAAGGTACTTATTAATGTGTTCTAATTAGGTCTGCTTGACCGATCTTAATTTATGGAATGATCACTTAAGGGGTTTTCCTAACTACACTATCTAAAAAAATAAATGCACAACAATTTGCCTAACTCGGGGAAAATTTGAAAAGATTGCAAACAAAAATAAAAAAAAAATGTAAACAAATTTCACTCGAATGTACGTGAAGGTATGGTAACTAAAATAACTAAAATAACTGTGAAAATAACTGTGACAATAACTGTGACAATAATTCTGTGACAATACTGTTTTCAATAAAAAAAATGTATCACTGGTGTCTGAAGTGTTCACTGTGTTTTGTGTTAATTCTGGCTCAATATTAAATATTAACTGTTAATAATACTGACTTTTCAAATGTTTAGAATTATTTAAAAAAGAGTTTTGTACTTAACAAGATTCCTACGGCGAAATCCTTAGAGACGTGTCCTG
>JAJOZX010000107.1:1350000-1367500 GCA_023014485.1 Bathynomus jamesi | reverse complement strand
ACATATATATATTCCATGAGTATTTATGTCCTTCTATTGTTCAGCTATTTAATTAGGAAATGTTTAGTAGGGATTTTGTATATACCGCCTTACCTTCTTTCCATTTCCCTCAAACATTACACTTCCCTTAGACATACTTTTTAACAGATATATATATATATATATATATATATATATATATATATATATACACACACATATATATATATATATAAGAGAGAGAGACAGAGAGAGAGCACGTGGCTTCGGCCAGATTTGTTCATTCTGGCGAAAGTCAAGCTTTACACTCCACCTTAGACCTACTTTTTAACGGGTGTATATATATATATATATATATATATATATATGAGAGAGAGAGAGAGAGAGAGAACGCGTACGCGAGAGAGAGAGAGATTTGTACATATATAGGCTCACCTTTGCTTTTGTTGGCTTCGGTCCGAATCGTTCATTCTGGCAAAGGCCAAACTTTTCACCCCGCCTTAGACCTACTTTTCAACGGGGATATATATATAAGAGAGAGAGAGAGAGGGATCCCTGCTAGGATACCCTGGTTACCCATTTATCTACCAGCCGTGGAAGGACGCGCCCCCACCAGGTCTCGAACTCGGCGCATATAATCGCGTATATAGTTGTGTGCGTAATATTTTATGGGCGTATAGGCGGGTGTGTACGTGCCCAAACGAAGTATACACTGCTGTGCCAACTGGCTGATAATGCCTGGAGGCACTGGCTTATTAGGGGCCTATAAGACAGCGGACGCTCGGCTGAAGTCTTAATATGCGCTTGGCTCCTGCCAAGTGAACACCTCTCTTCTTCTCTCCTAGGTTAGGTACACCCCTTTCTGGGGTGTGACCGTCCCACCTTCTCTCCCAAAGAGGTGTCCCCCAGTTGGAGTTCATTGCAACTAGCGGGATAACTCCACCTACAAGTTACATAACCCCTTGTTGCTCTTGCAACAACCCCTCCCCCTTTCGGGGGTGCCTTGCAACAAGTGGTGGGTTGGCACTGGCGCTGGCCCTCCACCAACGTTGATCAACATTTGCAATTGCATTGCACTCTCCTTTTGCGCCCATACTACTAATATTCTTTCATGTTTTGCATCATCTCCCTAACCACAGCTCCTACGTAGAATCTAAGACGTATGACTCACCATCATCCCGGACTCACGACCCGTGGTAAACATTGCGTACTGCCTCACAACGGGTCCTGACTTTGAAGCGTCGTGACGTGTTCTCCTCACAGTATCACAAAGAAACAAAAAATGGAGCTTCCTCTAAGCAGCATTCTTAACGCACAATACGATATAGCCTTTTATAAATCAGTGAGGGTGGTTAAGTGTAGTAGTGGTGCAATTAATTACGTGCTTGAAACAAAATATAGACATAGGAGTCCGCAAAACGTAATATATATCTGAACATTGAAAATATCACGACGTAACCCAACGGACGAAAATATCACGACAACCTAAGTAATCATCAAGGGCGTACAGTTGACCTAACTTGGCATTCAATTAACCTAACCGGGCACTCAATAATTCACTTGCACAGGAAATAAAGGTCAGATTTGAATAAAACACCAAAATACACCAGAAAAACCTATTCTTATATCAAAATCGACCCGCAGGGGTAAAACGAATAATTATCACTATACTATTTCAATCGATTTTAATCGATCCAAAAATTGCTTATATCTCCGTTAATATCAATTTGAACAAGAAATACCATAAAAGAAAATAGATTCAGATTTAAATTCTACATAAGAAAAACGGGATCTTGTGAGTTGTTGTATTATAAGAAAAAATTAAGTAAATGATGGGTTATAAACCCACAAGATCCGTAATTTTTTGTTTTCAAGAAATTGTGTTTTTTCGCGAATTTTTTTCCAAAACTGTACATTACGTTTGATGGTCACTTTTGCACGTTTTTCAAATTTTATATTTCATCGTGCTGCCGGATTTTTTATTGACAGAAAGTTTGGTTTGAAAATTAAATAAAAAAAAATCATATTTTGACGGACGCCCGTGAAAAATATGTCAAGAAAGGGGAAAATTCAATATTCGAGTAAGAGACAAAAAGTATAAAATATTCATAAATTCACTATTTTAAACTGACTATGTTGAATGTGTAACTAAACACATACACACACATACACACACACACACACACATATATATAATATACTGTATATGGTAAAGATTCGGTAGAACACATCCACCCAAACTAGTGACGAAAATAGGATTTTCTGGTGTATTTCATGTTTCAATTGAATATGACCTTCATTTTTGGCGCAAATGCACCGTTATGGAGATCCCTCCCAAACTACCAACAATTTGGATTCCCGTAAATGGGCATGGCTTTGAAGAAGAGGGAAATTGTGGGCTTAAAAGGCCAGAATCAATTGAAACAGCATGAAATACACCAGAAAAACCTATTTTCGTCAGTAATATTCACAGGCAAAGGTAACCTAACCTAGGCATAGTTGGAAATATATATCATTGCACTTACCTTAATTATAGGAGGGTGGCGGGTAGAGAGAGGCAACTTGCAGTAAAAAGTCTATCGTCCCTCAAAGCTTATTTAATGACGTCCCACTCTAACACTCATCACATACAGCCATTCTAAAGCAGTAGTATAGCCGCAAAGTGCAGAGTGCAGAAATATTACGTAATGTTGCAAGAGTGCCAACCCCCACCCCCATTTGTTGCAAGAGTGCCAAACTCCATCCCATTTGTTGCATCTTCATAAAAGGTATTTCATAACATGTAATACAGGGTGTCCATAAATGATTACCCCGATTAAAGCATGCTATAACTTTTAAATAAACACTCGTATTCAAACAGTTTTAATCATAAGTAGATAAACATATTAACCGAATATTAACCGAATTTAATGTTGTTTCAAGATCATATCTTGTAAGTTCTTTCTGTTTGTAATCATTATACAGTTTGGTGATGACACCTTTACGTGCTGATTTTTTTCTCATTAATTTTTTGTAGTTTTGAGATGGTGCCATAGTCCGCAAGGTCTGTGTTTTTGTTTTTTTAGTCTGGGTTTTTGGTTTTTTACCCTTTTGTCCAAGTCTTCCATAATTGTTGTTAGTGTTAAAGTTCTGAGTTTAATTTTATGATGTTGAGCGAGTTAAATTACTGTAATAAGTTTTTTATATAACCTGCGTCACAGGTTGAATTAAAAATTTACAATGTTTTTAGTTAGGATAGGCCTTAAGAGTAAAGAGTAAGGTAAAGTAAGGTGGGCCTATTTTTTATAGGACCTAAAATGAGTTAAGCCTATTTAATAGATCCTACTCTTTAACTCAAATCCAAAACAAAAGGGGACAAATAGTACAGGCCAGGTGTCTTTTAGATACCTGCTCCCAACAAACATTTGTAACCAAACAGCTGATAGAAAAATTGGGAGCAAAAATCTAGGATTAATGTCTACTAATATTTTTAATATTGTCCATTAATTTTGCTTAATATTGTAATACATGTTTTAACTATTAATAATACTTATTTACTTATTCATTTATTTATTATTATGCACTGTAAAGGAGAAGACGGATAAGTTAAGCCTTAATTTCAGTTTTTTTTCTGTAAAAAAAACGATATTTTAATTTGGGCAAACTCTAAGATGAAACAGGGCCTTGAGATATTTTTTTAATATTTTTATTTATATGAGGATAGTTGTCAGGTACCACCATTTTTTATATATATTATATATATATATATTATATATATATATATATTATATTTATGTGACATGAGTTCCCATAATTTGGAGACTTTTAAGAATAAACCTACAACTCATTGTATTGAAATTAGAAATAAGAATAATGCTAGAGTGAGCCTAATGCAGAAACATATAGAATATAAATAGCCAGAAATTCTGTGATAGATAAATTTGTGTATTAAGACACAAGCTGAATAAATTCGCCTGACATGAAAGAGGAAAATGTCTACAAATTATATTTTTCCCAAGAGTTTAAAGCCATCTTTCGAATAGCACATAAAAAATGCATCATTTGGTCACTAGTAGTCTTTGAAAATCTAAAGATTTCACTTTGCTCCCTAAAATTGACACCCTACTTAAGTAATTAATCCATAATCCACTTTGTAAGTATGCGATTCTCAATCACGTTCATTCTCATTTTCATTCTGGGATTTCCACACGTCAGTCGTTGCCACTCTCATTTATGTATTGTAAATGTAAATTTAAGATTGTGTCTCTCTTAGCGATATATTGGCTGAAAAGATTTCCCATTTTATCTGTGTGCTTTTGAAATAAACGTCTCACTATTGAGTTCACATCACAAAATGGTTACGTACATCCCTTTAATCTGCTTTGTGTAAATAATTTATCTAAGTAGCGCTTAATTGCGTCTGTTGACTCATCATCTACCTTGAGAAAGCTTCTGCTAAGCATGATTCACTTTGTACAAAGGAATTTGAACTTAATTTGGTAGCTAATACAAAAAGAGAAATAATTTCTGAAGCTTCAAAGATATTTGATCCGTGGCTTTGTCCCTACTTTGCAACTGTTGGATCAAAAAATATTTCTCCAAGAACCTTGGAAGAAAAATGTAGGCTGGGATGAAACATTATCAATCAAAGATCAGTCTAATGTAAACTCTTCAGTGATTAGGAGAAAATAATTAGTTAGTATGCTTGTAATCAGTCCACACATGAAGAAATGCAATTATGTGCATATTTATAGATCCTGAAAATAAATTTCTCCATATTTCTGATTTGTCTAATGAAATGATTGATGAAGTGCCCATCAATGAAGTGATTAATGCATGAAAATGTAAAGAGTATGAGCTTAAATATAAGTTTAATTAGGAATTTATAAAGTGTTGTTTTGCTGTTTACTGTTTAATCAAATTATGTACATTTCTAAGTTTAGCCATTATAGTTACGCCCCTTGAAATCTTTTCAGCGTTTTTTATTTGCATGAGCAATCCATTGCAGTTATTCTTTTTCCTCTGTTTCCTGCTATCTTATTTTGTGCTGCTGTCTAGTGAATACGTAACACAGAACAATTTAACCTGACATTAAATTTAGCCTTTTCAAATGAGAAGATGGGTTCAATCACTAATTATGAAGAATTTTGTGACTTCTGCAAGCTTGTCAGGGCAACAGCCTACTGTTTGAGTTTAGATCACTTCAGTTTAACTACAATTAACATATAGCTAAATAAGATCAGATGCAGTTATTTTGAGGCTTTGGATACCATAGCACTTGAATGATATATATATATATATATATATATATATAATATATATATATATATATATATATATCGTTAGCGATGTGCTTATTATTATTACTACGTATATTTGAATATGTAAATGTTTCAATTAGGTTTCATTTTCTCCTTTGTGTTTCTCATTGCCCTACATCTTTTTAAAATTTATAAAATCTAAAACCAAACAAAGTTGAACTAGCGATCAAATCCTATCTGAAAAGGGTTCATGCAAATATTTATATCAGAAACAGGCATAAGTCAAAATCAAATCCAGAGTAAAAAATATATAAATGACAAAAATATACGAGTGATAAAAATAAAACTTCACTAAAGACATTCAAACGTAAAATTGTTAAAAAACTTAACTAATAAAAAGTTAAAACGGATGAAAAAACGAAACACTCCCAAAAAGAACTTTTGAAAGCCACTATATATATATATATATATATATATATATTATATAATATATATATATATACTATTTAGTCAGAGGTTAATTACTGTACTGTACTGTGCATGTTATTGAAAATCTGACTAAATAGGCTGGGCCTCACATCTCCCAACTTGTATACGCTAAAACAGTACAGTATTTACTCATTCACAATACAATTTATAAAATATTTCTATATTTTATTAAAATAAAAAAACCTCTCGCTCAACAAAGTGGCCTACAATCCCAGCCATATATGAAATCGTCTAAAGGCCTACTATAAACCAAGATGCTTATAATCTGTTTAAAACAAAGCTTCACCTGTTGCAGTTGGTGGTCCATGACCTCATTTTAATTGCTCTGTGACTGGTCAATTTTGTAAATTTTATTGCATTTCTTAAAACATGCTGAGGAGCTGGTTTTCGTAACACGCAATATATCAAGTCACACCAAAAAGCTACCACTCTGGCTAAAAGCATTTTCGCAGATTCAGTCTGCAGTTTTTCTCATTGAAACTCATCCCTCAAACTCTAATAATAAAAAGTTACTTGTGCTATGAAAAGAGATAATTAATTGAGAGAACAGTCAAATTGCTCTTACATATTAAGTTTGAAGATAAGTCTTTCCATTCTACAATTACGTTGTACCCTTCAGGATGCTTCTTATTGTCACTGAGGAAGTTCGGGAAAAAGATATATGAAGATAGCTAATAAAAATAAAAAAACGAGATTTGATTTGTTAAAATTAACACGATACATCACACGGACATTTCATTCTGAATCTTCCTCAGCCTAAAGTGACCATATTTTTAGGAGCAAAAAGCGGGACATTTTTCTATTTTTGGAGTTATAAAATAAAATGACTATATTTTCAGGAGCCAAAAGGGGGACACCTCTCTACCTCATATATATATATATATATATATATATATATGATAAACACAGACCGTGCATCGAACAAGGAACTCTTCTGGGATAATTAAATCCACTACAGTCCGAATAAGTAATGGCAAATGGCAAATACCATAGTTTTTCTTTTTCATGATACTAGCCCGACGTGGGCAACGGGTCACTCGCAAAGAGGTCCGATAAATATAGCTTCCCTCACCAGCTATCTGCAAGGCAGACAGGAACCAGCTTTGGGACATGGATCTAGGGTTTAAAGCAGCCTAGCCCTGCTACATTTCGAACCTCAATATAAGCAAAAGACTCGCTGCCTTCATGTCAGATTGAATACGTCAAAGAAAAAGGGGTAACTATTATATTTTTAGCCAAAAACCAAAACTTAAACCTCAACTGGCAGAATTGAGCGTCCACTTTTCAAGGCACATAACATGTCCGTTTCAAGATGGGAATGAACTCAGAATGGTCACCTGACGATTTTTATGATACACACAGACCGTGCATGGAACAAGGAACTCTTCTGGGATAATTAAATGTCCGAATAAGTAATGGTAAATGACAAATACCATAGTTTTTCTTTTTCATAATACTAGCCCGACGTGGGCAACGGGTCACTCGCAAAAAGGTCCGATAAATATAGCTTCCCTCACCAGCTATCTGCAAGGCAGACAGGATCCAGCTTTGGGACATGGATCTAGGGTTTAAAACAGCCTAGCCCTGCTACATTTCGAACCTCAATATAAGCAAAAGACTCGCTGCCTTCATGTCAGATTGAATACGTCAAAGAAAAAGGGGTAACTATTATATTTTTAGCCAAAAACCAAAACTTAAAACTCAACTGGCAGAATTGAGTGTCCACTTTTCAAGGCACATAACATGTCCGTTTCAAGATGGGGATGAACTCTTCAAACGGACATGTTATGTGCCTTGAAAAGTGGACGCTCAATTCTGCCAGTTGAGGTTTAAGTTTTGGTTTTTGGCTAAAAATATAATAGTTACCCCTTTTTCTTTGACGTATTCAATCTGACATGAAGGCAGCGAGTCTTTTGCTTATATTGAGGTTCGAAATGTAGCAGGGCTAGGCTGCTTTAAATCCTAGATCCATGTCCCAAAGCTGGTTCCTGTCTGCCTTGGAGATAGCTGGTGAGGGAAGCTATATTTATCGGACCTCTTTGCGAGTGACCCGTTGCCCACGTCGGGCTATTATCATGAAAAAGAAAAACTATGGTATATGTCATTTACCATTACTTATTCGGACTATAGTGGATTTAATTATACCAGAAGAGTTCCTTGTTCCATGCACGGTCTGTGTGTATCATAAAAATCCTCAGGCGACCATTCTGAGTTCATTCCCATCTCAAAACGGAAATGTTATGTGCCTTGAAAAGTGGACGCTCAATTCTGCCAGTTGAGGTTTAAGTTTTGGTTTTTGGCTAAAAATATAATAGTTACCCCTTTTTCTTTGACGTATTCAATCTGACATGAAGGCAGCGAGTGTTTTGCTTATATTGAGGTTCGAAATGTAGCAGGGCTAGGCTGCTTTAAACCCTAGATCCATATCCCAAAGCTGGATCCTGTCTGCCTTGCAGATAGCTGGTGAGGGAAGTTATATTTATCTGACCTTTTTGCGAGTGACCCGTTGCCCACGTCGGGCTAGTATCATGAAAAAGAAAAACTATGGTATTTGTCATTTACCATTACTTATTCAGACTATATTGGATTTAATTATCCCAGAAGAGTTACTTGTTCCATGCACGGTCTGTGTGTATCATAAAAATCTTCAGGTGACCATTCTGAGTTCATTCCCATATATATATATATATATATATATATATATATATATATATAATACTATATGCTGCAAACCCACAAGGAAAAAGAAAAACGATTCCAAGGCCTTTCGTGTATTCAGAGCTACACCTCGTCAGGGAATGAAGATAAAAGGCGAGATGCCCATAGATATATACAACGTACAGGAAAAACAAAACAATTAGCACATACTTAACAAGGTTAATGAGAGGCAAAAGAAATTTTAACATGATATTGGCAATTTTATACATTCCCGCACTGTTATTGGAATTGCCTACCTAACCATGTTAATTTTCAATACCTTCCAACTTTACTTAAAGCAATTGGCATTAATGTAATCTTTAAATATAATAATACTGTTAAATCACGCCGAATAAAGAGAAGCCCTGATAATGTTGTTGGTTGTGTGTATTCGATTGGATGTACACAATGTAACTCAATATATATAGTACAAACCGGTAAAACGTTAGATATTAGGGTAAAACAGCATAAATATGCTTGTAGAACAGCTAATAATTCCAATGGTTTATTTAACCATATGTATAGATGTAACCATAGCATCAAGTGGGATAGTTCTAAAGCGCTTGTTAAAAACAGAGATATAATAGAAAGAAATATTCTAGAATGTGCATTTATTCATTTTAAAAACAATTTCAATAACAGTGGGGGAATGTATAAAATTGACAATATCACGTTAAAATTTCTTTTGCCTCTCTTTAACCCTTGTTAAGTATGTGCTAATTGTTTTGTTTTTCATGTACGTTGTATATATCTATGGGCATCTCGCCTTTTATCTTCATTCCCTGACGAGGTGTAGCTCTGAATACCCGAAAGGCCTTGGAATCGTTTTTCTTTTTCCTTGTGGGTTTGCAGCATTCATTCATTTCACGTGTTTTATTATGAAATTCATCCCATATACATATTTATATATATGCAACATAATTATTACTTCACTGCTTGTATTTTTCTCTTGAGTATATGTATTTATGAAAACCTACAACTCATTGTATTGAAATTAGAAACAAGGCTAATGCTAGATTGAATCTAATGCAGAAACATATAGAATATAAATCGCCAGAAATTATAAGTAGTCTCTACACTTCTTACGTGAGGCCTCTTCTTGAGTATTGCATTCAGTTCAGTAGTCCTTATTTAGAGCATGACAAGGACAGACTAGAAAAAGTACAAAAGAGAGCCGCAAGTATGATACCATGTCTAGACACCTTAGTTACAAAGATAGCTTGGATCACCTAAACACGTTTTCCATAAAGCGATGAAGGTTACGAGGTGATATGATACAAGTATATAAAAAATAATAAATGAGTTAGATAATATAGACTTCTACTCTCTTTTACAAAGGATCACAATGATAGGACAAGAGTCCATAGCCTTAAGCTTTTTCAGTAAAGATGTAAATCACAGTTAGTACAACATAGTTTTTCAAATAGAATAGTAAAATTCTGGAATAGCTCAGATGAAGAAGTTGTGAGTTCCCATACTTTGGAGACTTTTAAGAATGATGTTTTGCTAATAAGCCATCTTTGTCAATGTAGAGATTCAAGTTTATTACCACATCACCCCTTTAAAAAGACAACTGCCAATCATCCTGAATCAATTCAGGTCCATGAAACCAATTTTTGTTGGATTTTAGTAATTTACAGGATAATCCTCTTGTAAGAAAGTCTGCAGGATTTTGCTTTGTTGGAATGTATCTGAAAGTTATGTCCAAATTTTGTCTAGCCTCTTTAATGTCTCTTAATCTGATACGGGCAAAGGCGTTTTTGTGTTTAACTCAGCAGAGTTGATCCATGCCAAGCAGATTTGGTTGAACGTTGTGGTAATACAAATTTCCTGAAAGTTATTAATATTTTTAACTAGTTTATTCGTTAAGGGCGTTGCTTTTTATTCAGGCTTTACTCTTGGCCTATCTAAATTTTAGGCTTACTTAATTTTTTATTTCGCAGTCTTCTGAGTCGGGCCTACTTAGTATTTATTATGATGAACTTTTGATTTCTGCTTCTTCTTCTCCCTTTCGGCCTGCAAAATTTGCGCGTATGAGTCTATATTTAACTGAGTTGAGTTAGACGTAACTGGAGTAGTCTAAGTAATAATGTTAAATTAGGTTTTCGGTGTTTTTCAGGAGTAAATATAATTGTGTGTGCGTGTGTTTGTATATAGATTTAAGAATATGTTAATGGAACGAATTCTTTTGCTAAGCCAATTGTTTAGTGAATTTTTTAATGTTAATATTGTTTTAGTTGATTAATTCTCTTAAAGGTAAAAAGTTCAACGAAACAAGACCAAAAAGAACTTTTGAAAGCCACTATATATATATATATATATACACGGTGAACCAAAAGTAGGTGGACAGTAGGTTGAATACGGTTTGTGTTATATTATATTATAACTATGGTGTTCATTATAACTATGGTGTTTGTGTTTTATTATATTAAATATTATAACTAAATTTATTTAAATTTTATTTTGTATTATAGTATACAAAAAAATTAAATATGTATTCTCAAAATAAACGTTATCATTTACTGTCCACCTACATTTGGTTCACCCTATATATATATATATATATATATATCACGCATCTTAAATTTAGAAACTACGTGAAACCTGTAACAGATACAATAACATTTCCAAAATCAGTGATTTCGCATATCTACGTTGTATAATTCAGCTCAGTGAACACCAATTAAACAAGAATGACATTTGTAATTTAAACAAAAGCATAAGTTAGCAGAAAATCGGTCACATCGTATAACGTTGATAACATAATATTTAAAATTACAATAAACGGATTGTAGAAGGCGAAATTATGCTGTTGTGCCAAAAATTCCATTTTCTTTTATAAATATCCCTAGAAAACGTCGTTTATTGGGTAAGCTAACTAAAACAAAATCGAATTATGTTAACTTTGAGGAGTCTGTTTAAAATAGTTGGCTCGTAATCATTTTATTTCTACTTAAATGTGTGTAATCAGTAGTTATCAGAATATATTTGGATAGTGTTTGTTAATAATAATAACTTAATGAGGGTTAATGTTTTCTTAAAGAATTTGTAGGTTTCAAAAGAAATTTTAAGTATCCCTGCGTTCAGAATAATTAAATTTTATACCAAAAAGACTTTTAAATATATAATTAGACTTTCTTTTAACCCTTTGACTCCCTATAGACCACGTCAAGAAGCTGTCATATTTTGAGGTAATGATAGTGTTACATGTTATGAAATACCTTTTATGAAGATTGGCTTCGTTTTTAAACAGGTCTCGAAACTGGTACTTGATTGTGGAGTAAGTTAATGGCAAGTTTATACATGGAAGTGTGTATAGAGCAGATTACGGCGCTTTATAACCGCAAAATAGTAACTTGCGAGCTAATTACATACTTTGCATTCTTATTTTTTTAAATTTGTTTCACGCTTTTGAGTTTTGATCCTTGGGGGGGGGGGGGAAGACGCTTCTTTTAATATACGAATTCCTATATATATTAATATCTTGCGTCGATCTCATAAGATCGTGTAATGACTCGGACTTTATGCGATTCCTATGCAAATTAGTATTGCGTGGGATAAGTATACTCGTCCTTGCTTATACCTTAAAGGTTTGCCTTGCAGAATATCGTGATGCATGTATGTTTATTTTTCATTTATCTAAATGAAAAAAAATCTTTAACCGACTTTCTGTATTCAGTAATTTTTAACACGCAAATTACCCAAAGAAATAGTTTATTATTATGAGCTTGTATATTATGCAAGAAGGTGTGATATATATATATTTGATATTAATTTTGCAAAATTAACAAAAACATTTTGCCGACTGGTACTGGCATTTTTATTTAGTAATCCAGTATTCTTTGGGAAATATTTAAGAAAAAGGATTTAAAAGTTGGTTCATACCTAGACGGGTACAATATACGGTCTCACATTTAGCGAAAATTGTGATATTAATAATAATAAAAATAGGAATTAAGTAATAAAATGATTTATTTTAGTTGTGTAAAGTGTGTTTAAATTCTAATTATTTATTTAATAAACAGAATTTCTTTTAAAATAATTGGTTCTCTTTAAGGAGAAAATTCATCTGTTTTGGTAGCGAGTTAAAATAATTGGTGGTATTTAGCAACTCTCCCTAATATAAATTAAAATATATGGTGGTATTTAGCAACCAAATGGCTGAATAATATAAGGAATAATTAAATAAATATTGCTATCTGGCAACTCAGCAGCCGATTGGCTGAATAATATAAGGAATAATTAAATAAATATTGCTATCTGGCAACTCAGCAGCCGATTGGCTGAATAATATAAGGAATAAATAATTATTGCTATCTGACAACTCAGCAGCCGATTGGCTGAATAATATAAGGAATATTTAAATAAATATTGCTATCTGGCAACTCAACAGCAAAATGGCTGAATAATATATGAATTAATTTAATAAATAACGAATCTGGCAACTGGCTGAAGGAATAACTAAACACATGGCGCTATCTGGCAACTCAGCCAACTAGCTGATTAGCAACCTATAAGAGTCGGCGGAGGGCTGAAGGATCCCATACGAGCTCGATTTCCAGCCGAGTGAACACCCAACTCTGGGTTCCCACCTCTGGGTATCTCTTCCTATCTCTCTCTCTTTTTTTGCCCCTTTGGGGGGTTCAGCTTGGGGGAGAACTCCGCCTCCAAGTTGCATACCCCTTGCAATCCCATTTTGGGGTTGGCAACAAAGGTTGGCACTCCCCTTTTGGGGGGATCAGCATGGGGATAACTCCAGGTTGCATACCCCTTGCAGTCCCATTTTGGGGTTGGCAACAAAGGTGGTGCCTTGGCAACAAAGGGGGGTGGGGGTGGCACTCTTGTAATATTACGTAATATTTCTACGCTCTGAGCGTATACTACTTAAAGCGACTGCTGAATTCAAATTTCAGCCGCCGGACATGCGTGGGTGTCCGTGGGGGTATCACGTGACAGTGGGGCAGCCGCTGATCGGCTAATGATACTAACATGACTACACACGTCGAGATGGCGGGAGGTGGGTTACGGGCAGGTTTGACTAGTGAATGATGGAGCCAAAATTTACTAATTTCAAAAATAAATATCTCACTAAATAGGAATTCCCGCCAAAATTAATATAGAAGAAAGTATTCTTTTTTTTTTTCGCTCTCTCTCGCTGCATAAATATCAGTATAAAGTTTTGTGGATGTGTTCTACCGAATCTTAACCTATATAGAGTGTATATATATATACAGTATGTGTGTGTGTGTGTGTGTGTGAGCCATTTTTCACGCATATAAAAGAAATTTTTAAAACACGACTAACTTACCACAATTAATTTTTTCTGACTTTTCAATATCTCTCTCTCTCTCTCTCTCTCTCTCTCTCTCTCTCTCTTGTGTTTGTAAGTTCTACCGAATCTTAACCTATACAGTAGGGTGTCCCAAACACATAGGGGGCCAAATTTTTTTTCGGGATACAAATCCGCTCGTGTTGCGCTCTTTTGATGTTTCCCATTAGAAGTCTTCCTGTAAAATTTCAGAGAGATCGAAGGAAATTTAAAGGTCCCGAACTTTGAACACTTTATTTCTCCTCTTAACTGAAAGGCAAATTAACTGAAATATTTCTCAAAACTTCCATCACAAAGATGATTATACAAAATAAACATGTATTTTAATCTTAAACGCACAAACAACAATTTCAAAGCATCACATTTATGCATTTTAACTAAACACGTGTTTCATGAGATCCGTCTTTGTTCCCTTCCGGCTCACATTCCGTCGGTGTGAGTGGACAGTTCGAAGGAGGAACTGGAGGTCTTCTTCATCACGGCACAGAGGTTTGCTTGTGTATTTCTCAATGAGGGCGATGCCTCGTTCTCCTGCATCATTGACCACCATCAGTTCTGCAGCTCGGCTCTTTGCCAGACGGTAGTTTTTCGTCAGTAGGCCATGTTTCAGGGTCTTTGGTGAGCAACGTGGGCTCAACTTGGAGAAACTGGAAGAGTGTGGTGGATCGACTCGTCACCCACGGACTTAAACGGCCATCCACTTGCAGTCCCTTGCCTTGGACCCGTTTGAGTCCTTTCCCAGGGCGCTTTTTCAGGTTAGCCGTCATGTTACGCTTTTCATTGTCGTCAACTCTGTCATCAAACAGTGCAAGACAGATTAAGTCCTCCGAGATATACCACAGATGACGGAGCACAGCCCGGTAAGCTGTGTTTCCAACGTCCTTGTCAGGGTAACCTACAACAAGATTGCACAGCCTAACGTCATTTTTGGGAGATTTGATGGCGATAGGACCCTCGTGCCAGTGACGCACGTATACAAGGCTCACGAAGAGAGCCATGCGGCGAACCCCTTGCAGTTCTTGAAGACGAAGTTCGGAGAACTGGGACTGCAGTAATGCTATTTTCAGGCAGTAAATACCTTTGGCCATCCATCTGGCCTGATGGTAAGCCCCTGGAGGCCGAAGCTTGTAGCGTCCTACGTCGTCTCCGAGGTACAAGAGGCTCAGTCGAAGAAGTTCTTCATAATCCTCTCGAGGATGATTACCACTTCTTAGGGCATCGCGGAGATAGTCTATTGCCTCAAGTCGCATTTGTGAAAGGCAAGCATTGCCATTTATGAAGGCTTTAGCCACCTTGTCCTTGTCAAATGCATCCAACTGACAGTGGTTCATTGATGGCCAGGCCTCCTTGAATCTCCTGAAAAGTGGGATTTGAGGACTTGGTGGTGTTCCTAGGCACACGACGAAGACATCCTTGAGAATCACTTCGTGAACGTGATGACGGCAAGCAAACCATAAAAGAGATCTTCCCAATGCCGCTTCCAAACGCGCACACGCACCTTGCACTATCCCTGTGTTTGATGCCGTCGTGTCAAACACCATGCCTATGATCTTGTCCTCAATTCCGACTAGGGTGAGCGCTTGATGGACTGCGCTTGCCATTTGCTGTCCTGTGCCGTCTATTATTTTCGGTGCTCCTAATAGCTCTTCCACACCATCCCCAGTCACCACAACAGCAATCCGATCGACTGACTTACCCTCCTGTTCGAGGTGGAAGCTGCTCGAGGTGGCCAATAACATTGGTCCCTATCATTGTACGGGCCTTTTGTCGGAAGCGGTGAACCGTGCTCTTTGATGGAACACTGTCAGGACCGAGAGCTAGGGATTTTGCAGTCGCAGCAAACGCTGATGTTGCCTGTCGAACAGAAAGGCCCTCGCGATCCCAAGTTGCTGCCAGGTCAAGATCACTCAGACTTTCTTTTAGTCTGTCATGTTTGGGAGCTTTCGAAGGTTTAAGTCCACAAGTGACGGCTTCGTTTCCACTGTCAGCTGACGCTGTGCTAGAACTGCTGTCGGTAGCCTCTTCTGTGACTCCTACAGCTAGAGCCTCCTCCGTTTGACGCCGGTGTGCCCGCTCAAGAGCTCTTTTCCTTTCCTGTCTTTTCATTGTGGCTGCATTATATTTTCTATCTTCACCTCCCATGTAACTCGTATGTCGATCTGCCCTTTGGGAAATGAGGAATTCCTTGTCTTCAAGAGGGATATCTCCCCGATCCAGAACGTCTGAGCGGGCGACATCAAAATATCCTCCATATCAGCCAAGAATACATCCCGCTGCATATTGTAAGTCATTCCAGTCTTGTTCTTGTTTTTATGCAAATTTCGATACCTCTGAACCAAAGCTTTCAGTTTAGTCGAGGCATGAACGGAGGTTGTTGCCAGATTCGAGTTCGCTCTAGCCCAGTTTCTAATACAGCCGATATTACAGCCTTGACACTGTTGGAATCTGTCTTCTTTTGGTCGCGGTGATGGTAGAAGAAAAGGAGCAACACGTCCATATTACTTGGTAATCGAGATTTAGCCAGCTCTGCGATCGGAGACCTCTCAAGAAGCCACAACTTGATGTTTGATTTTGTCAACGCCATAATGATCAATTCTGAAAACCAAAAAAAAGTCATCAAACGTCGGGACCTCTAAATATCATCTGATCGAGTTGAAAATCACACAGCCAATGATTTAGCCCAAACCACATCCGGGCATGACACGAGTGGTCAGGTCGTGTTAAAAAAGAAAATTGGGACACTCTACTATACAGTGTATATATATATATACAGTATGTGTGTGTGAGCCATTTTTCACGTATATAAAATAAATTTTTAAAACACTAATAACTTACCACACAATTAATTTGGTGCTACTGTAGTATGCGGTCTACCGTTAAGTTTCTACTGTAGTATGCGGTCTACCGTTAAGTTTCTACTGTAGTATGCGGTCTACCGTTAAGTTTCTACTGTAGTATGCGGTCTACCGTTAAGTTTCTACTGTAGTATGCGGTCTACCGTTCAAAATATTTAAAAGGAATTGAAAATGAATTGAAAGGAATTATAATTTAATTTACACAATTAAGGAATTATTAAAGAAGTTAAACATTAAGGAATTATAAAACATTAACACATTAACACATTTAAAACATTAAATGACAAAATTACAAAAACGAAAAAACAGTATTGGCATCTGTATACAGTTCGAACATTATTTAAAAAAGCAATAAACAAATCGTCATCTTTTCTAAGTACTTTCCAACAGTAATAGTCAAGGTGCGATTGTAATAATTGAGGCGAAACCCCTCTTTTTCTTTTCATAATATCTATTTTGACATCCAACCACGATCGCTCAATTTCTTGTGTATGTGCCCCTGAGGTTGGATCCACATAGTTTTCTTGATGGTTCACCGTTTCATGACGATATCCAATGTTATTTAGGCAACTATATGCGGGCCACTCATCGGAATGAATCACCGACCCAATTTTGCATTCACGCTGAATGATTGGAATGAGAGTATTCCTATCTCGTCTTTGGACATAAAAATACCGGCAGTCTGAACCATTTTTTAATCCAAAAACCCAAGGTCCGTCGATTTGTGCTCCATGGTTCCTATTATTTGTGACATCTGCATCTGTATCTTCAGAGAGAGGAGCACGATCACCAGTTAAAAGTCTTCCTCGATTGTACTTACGTCGCCCAGCAAACCGTGCTTCGTCAATTTGTATAGGCTTCTCCTCAGTACCGGCCATTTGACCCCTAGTACGATATGATACGCTCACTCC
>JAJOZX010000107.1:1252500-1345000 GCA_023014485.1 Bathynomus jamesi | reverse complement strand
CTTTTTATTGAAAAATATGTAAAATATGATGTTCCGAATTATTAAGCAAGTATTCTATTTACAGATCTAAATGCTGAAAATGGGTAAAAAGAAGGATTTAACACCAACTGAGAAAAGAAAAATAGTCAAGTTACTCGCTGAAAATATAAAATCTATTGAAATTGCGAAGCAGTTTGGCAGGGCTTATCGAACTGTAAACAAGTTTGTAGAGGAGGGTTCCAAACTGAGGCAGCGAAGTGATAAAGGAGCTATAAGAAAAGTGACAAGGCGGCAGATATCTGTAATCAAGCGCAAAGTTGCAAAGCATCCATTGTCCTCAAGTAAAGAGGGTTTTGAGCAGGCTGGCATACATAATGTACCAAGAACATCTCGATGTGGAATCCTCCAAACAAATGGCAAGACGTGTAAACCCAGGGACAAGAAGCAGCGTGTTGAATGTGCGCGTCAGTTCTGAAAACAGATTTTAATACTGTATTGTTCACCGATGAATGAAAAGCAACCCTTGAGGGACTTTATGTTTGGTCAAGAAGATGTATCGCTTACAGCCAATTTCTACCATCGAGATTAAGACGCCAACAAGGTGGTGGTGGTGGTGTCATGTTTTGGGCAGGATTGATAGGCAATGAAGTAGCTGTCCCATACAGAGTGCCTGATGGTGTAAAAATGAATGTCCAGTCTTACACAAACTTTCTAAAAGAAAACCTCATTCCATGTTAGAGATTGACCCTTAGCAATCCATCTTCTTGACCAACCACCAGATCCCTGAAGGGTTGCTTTTCATTCATCGGTTAACAATACAGTATTAAAATCTGTTTTCACGTACTGACGCACCCATTCAACACGCTGCTTCTTGTACCAGGGTATTAATGGTGACTGAATCGTAGGTTTACGTCTTGCCAATTGTTTGGAGGATTCCACATCGAGATGTTCTTGGTACATTATGTATGCCAGCCTGCTCAAAAACCTCTTTACTTGAGGACAATGGATGTTTTGCAACTTTGCGCTTGATTACAGATATCTGCAGCCTTGTCACTTTTCTTATAGCTCCTTTATCACTTCGCTGCCTCAGTTTGGTACCCTCCGCTACAAACTTGTTTACAGTTCGATAAGCCCTGCCAAACTGCTTCGCAATTTCAATAGATTTTATATTTTCAGCGAGTAACTTGACTATTTTTCGTTTCTCAGTTGGTGTTAAATCCTTCTTCTTACCCATTTTCACCATTTAGATCTGTAAATAGAATACTTGCTTAATAATTCGGAACATCATATTTTACATATTTTTCAATAAAAAGAAATAATTATTTTAATTATCAAAATATTTTATCGAAATGAATACCATCAGTGCTTCTATATAGAGTAATTATTTACAATAAATTTCATTGAAATCGGTGGAAAACTTTTGAAAACATTGGTGAAAATGCAATCTGCTTAATAATTTGGAACGCAGTATAAAGTAATTTGGATATTCACTATACGTAAAGTTAATTAGTATTTTAAATGATTTATTACTTTTTATCCACCGAATAACCAAGTTTTTAATGTTCGAGGTCAGGCAAATTCGTATTTGCCTGACGACCTGCTGCTGTGCTAAATATATGCTATTATCTTGAATTACTAAACATTTAAAAACAATATTTGCATATCATACTGGCAGTTTGATATTTCTATATATTCTACTTTTGTATAGTACAGTAAATTTTAGGAAATTTAATGCATATGGAAAGTGTTCATTTTATATAAAATGTGTCACATCTGCGTCATGGCTGTCACATGGCTTAGCTCTCAGTGTGAGTTGGCCTTTATTCATGTTCTGTGTATCCTACCTTGTGAATTTTGTCATGAAATGTAATATAAACGTATTTGTGTTTTGGGTAGCCCAATTTGTAAATTTAATCATGGAAGGTGATATTATAAGGGATTTAAAATCGAGGCCATTTAGTAGAAGAAGCATCGAAGAAAAAACTGATAATTCAAAAAGATCGGCCTTTACCAGTTCTGGCGTGTAAAGTGGCCAATAGATCTTTTCAGACGAGTTGGTATTCTCAAATTGATTGGTTATGTGGAAGTATTGACAATCAAAAGCTTTATTGTTGGCCGTGCTTGTTGATTAAACCAAGAGAAAAACAATCTTGGACTGATCAAGGCTACAGTAGTGTGAAAAACATTTTGGGTGACAGTGCTGTTCACGCAAAATCTTCATCTCACTTTAGCAATTTTAAAGCTTGGAAGTGTTTTAGAAAAACCAGTATTGAAAGTGAAATTAGCAGAACATATGAGATAGAAAGAGAAAATCACAATCAGAAAGTTGATGAAAATAGACAGTATCTGAAGCATTTAGTGAATGCTGTTTTATATTTAAGTAAGCAGGAATTAGCATTTCGTGGACACGACGACAGCAGTGACAGTAATAATAAGGGCAATTATAGAGAGCTTTTAATTTATTTTGCAGAGCTAGACAGTGTTTTTGGTAGTAGATTAATTGCCAATGAAGGATCTTCAGTGTTTTCTGGGTTGTCGAGTACCACACAGAATGAACTTATACCTTTGATTGATAAAGTTATTGGTAACATTATTAACGAAGCAATCGAAAAGGCTCCGTTTATTTTGATTCAAGCTGACGAAACTACAGACGGTTCTGTTCAGTGTCATTTATCAATCATTATTAGATACCTTAATAATTACGATATCAAAGAGCGTTTTTATGATTTTTTCAATGTAAGTTAAAATATTCCACTTATTCCTTTTGTTTTGTAACGAAAATATAATAACTTAACCTAACCAATTGTCAAGGGCGTACAGTTAACTGGACCTAAGCTGGAAAAAAGAAATTGCGGGGGGATATATATATATACTGTATATATATGGCACTTATACACTATTTTATTTTTTCGGTGTGACGGTTACACGTATTTCGATCGAAATCCGAATAAAAGCGGTATTACAGTAAAAATCCTACATTTAATCAGTTTTAAACGGTGCCGATATTTTGAGTTAATTCATAGTGCACAGTGGTATTTCTCTTTGAAAAGTATAAAAAGTATAAGAAGGGACATATGTCAAAAAATAAATAAAAATGAAGCGGATTAATCAATACAGCATTTTCTCGAGTGTTTCTTTGTGAAACACTCGAAATTCCTACAAATACCCAGAATTATCCCCCGCGGCTACAGTCGCGAGCACCAATCGGTGAGAATTACACAGCGTGCCACATCCACTATCCCCCGAAGTAACGGAGACTATCGTCCCTCACTCAGCTTAAGTCAACTCCAGTACTTTCCATAATACCCTTTTTGAGTCCATTTTGTGAACCAGCGGCTACCCTCTATCAGTAACATGGAAATGGTAAGTAAATTCCTGCAACTCTGTGGTATCTGCAACAATGCAACAAACGAAGCAAACGCGATGAGGTGCGATCCCTGCCAGTTGCTTTTTGATTTCAGATGCCTAGAATGGGAAGGTGAAAAAATGTCCCTCATAATGAACGCAAAGCAACTTAATGGGATAACATTATTCTGCGAAAACTGCATGACCGAAATAAACTCTTTTACGATATTTAAAGCAGAAAGAGACTACGAGAAGAAAATAAAAGAGGAAAGTGTGAATAAAGAACAGAGGAAAACAGAAAAAAACGAAGAAAGGCGAAGTAGAAATAAATCAAATACCGTCACACAACGAGGCCGAAACCATACAGTATAAGGACAACAAATATTATAAGGGCAACGAAGGACATCAGTACAAATAGCACAAATAGGGAAAGACAAGCGGGCAATCAAGAAAACAGAGTGAAACTGTCCCCCAATAATGAGTAAAAAACAAAGGGCACGAACAAATATGGGGAAGGAATTATATGCAGATTTTATATAAAAGATAATTGCAGATTTAAAAGAGAACAATGTATGTATGAACATCCCCCAACATGCAATTTATTCTATAATAATGGTAATTTTAAATTCGGTGACAGCTGCAGGTTCTACCACCCGGACATCTGCAAGACTTACGCAAAATATGGAACCTGCAAATCCGGGAAAAAATGCTACGAACCCACAGGACAAAGGACAAAGTTTAAAAGACAATAGGAATAACAATAACAATAAGAATAGCAATAGGAACAAAAAACGCGAACAAAAAAATGTTTTCAACATCGTAGACACGATACGGCTCCTAAATTTCATACAACGCATGCAGTTGACACAGCTGGAATCCCCAGAGTCAAACCACTTACCGGCAAGACGCTACTAGAACAGGGAGGCGGAAACGGATCTCTCTCAGATGACCATAGGGCAAGGAAACAAGCGAGACCGAAGGACGAACTTGAAATGCACAAGGGGCAACGAAAAATAAAGAATATAAATATTGTCCTGGCTAATATTCAAGGAATGAGACCAAATCAATCACTCAACAAAGTTTCGTACCTGAAAGGATTTATGAACGAAACAAGGGCGGACATCGCAAGCCTCACAGGAACTCATTTAAGGAATGCCAAGGAAATTGTAAAAACTGCGAACATTGTATTGATAAGAAAGAGATAAATATAGAGGGTTTCAACTTACTAAGAGCGGATAGAACAGCGAGACGTAAAGGTGGCTGTGCTATATATGTACATGAAGTCATATGACAGGGACGGTAATAAGTAGTGATGTAGGTCGCATCCGCATCCGCGGAACATCCGCACATTTTCTCGCATCCGCATCCGCATCCGCACTTTGGACTGCGGATGTCGTGCGGATGTGGACCGTTGAGATAAAACGTCATTAATAAGCGGAAATTATCAAATTCTACTATATTAATAGAACTACTTCATTGTGCGCAAAAGTGATGCAAGCGACAAGACGAGAGGCTGTTCTTGTATGAAGTTACTCTCTTGCAACCTACTTAGATCCACGTTACAAAGCTAAGTTATTTTCACCTAGTACATTAGAACGAGTTAAATCATCACTTGGCAAAGCAGTTGAAGAGCTTCAATCTCTTGAATCTGTCGCTTCGCCACCCACCAAAAGAATAAAAGTTTCAGTGACAGAACGAACACCTTCAACGAGCAAATCTATCACAGAATCTCTCTCTCAGTTTCTTGAGTCAAGCAGCGATGACGAGACGTACGCGATGTCAAAAGATGTAGTAAAAATGATCGAGAGCTATCACCAAGAAAAACGCTTGGCTGCATGTGACAATCCTATTAGTTGGTGGAAAAATACGCAGAATATCTATCCATACTTGAGTAAACTTGCAAGGAAACATTTAGCCTGTCCTCCAACAAACGTACCAAGCGAGAGATTATTTAGCAGTGCTGGATTAATATATGATGAAAAGAGAAACAGACTGGCAGCAGAAAAGGCAGAAAAATTAATGTTCCTTAAGCATAACCTTCCTATAATTAAGTTTGAATATTAAACCATGAACATCTTAGTTTACTTTATTTTAATTACTCATTTATAAATATGCCTAATAAAACTTTAAACTTAATATAAATAGTTATCAAGCTAATTAAAGATCTCTTTCTATAAGGGTGGAGGTTGGGGAAAGAGGTCGGTGGGGTGCATTTGAGTTGGGTTCACGTCCCGCATCCTGGTAACACAATTATGGTTTCTAATTGTGGCTGAAACTCGACAAAATATAACGAATTTATTTGCAGACGAATTCACTAATTGATTTCTATATTAGTTAGATGCTTGATATTATTTTATATGTTCAGAGAAAAGTACAGCAATTATTGTACAATTAATCAATTATACTACATTATAGCTACAGCTCTCTCTATATAATAACTTATTATATACGTTAAACACAACACATCTCGAATATATCCTAAAAAATAACGAAAATGTAGACATCCGCATCCGCATCCGCGGATGTCGAAATCAAACATCCGCATCCGCGGATGTGAAAAAAATGACATCCGCAACATCACTAGTAATAAGTAAATCAAACAGCTTTTGTGGAACTTCTAGCAGTGAAAATAGAAAAACTAAACGAAATACTGATGGTCATGTATAGACCTCCAAACTCTCCAACCTAAAAATTCTCGTTTGCCATTGATGATATCAGAAACCTAATAAAGGCTATAAATTTTCCATCCCCCAATATAATGCTCTATGGAGACTTTACCTTCCCATTTATAAAATATAAAAAGGTGGATAGGAATATATATATATATATATGTATATATACCAGGACAAGGGGGTCACAAGAGAAGACCAGGAGCAAGTAAAAATGTCGTTGGTTCTCACAAATGAGTTTCTACTGACACAGGAGATAACAGGAAATACAAAAAAAATAACTGCCTAGATCTGGTATTCATGAATAACACGAACTTGATTGTTGATATAATAATAACCCCAACTATTATCTCAGACCAGAACATAATTGAGATATCAACAAATATGGCGACAACATTAAAAGACAATACACATACTGAAGAAAGAAGCAAATCTGGGGCCTTTAATTTAAATTCCAAGACTATAAATTGGGAAGCAATCAGATCACACATGGCCCAAATAGAGTGGAGAACAGTTTTTGAGAATAAAACGAATGAAGAAATGCTAACAACCTTGGAATAAAAGACGCTGAGAATTTTAGAAAAATAGGCTCCGAAATCACAGCCAAAAGGAAAGAGGAGTTGGCTAGAGAGGCAAAAGAGAAGAATATTCCGCAAAAGAAAGAGTAGCAGCGAAGTTAGCTAATTGCAGAGACAACAGTGCCAGGAAAGTAATATCAGAAAAACTGGAGAGTATCGATAAGGAAATACAAACCTGACTAAGGACCATACAGAGAGGGAAGAGGGAAAGGCCGTAGAAGCAATAAAGGAAAATCCAAAATATCATACTTCTATAGCTATGCGAAAGGGAAAACAAAAAGGCGCGCTACTATCGGGCCCTTAAGGAAAAGAAATAATGAACTAACCGACGATCAAAATAAAATATCTGAAACATTAAGAGCCCACTATGAATCAGTCTTCAGTACCCCAAAAAGTAATAAAGCAATACCTAACATAGATGCATTCTTTGAAGAAAAATTGCAAGGAGAGAGTACAACAGATTTTTATTTTACTTCTGAAGATGTAGCAAGAGCTATAGGACAAATGAAACAACATTCAGTTGCAGGTCTGGACAAATGGAACGCATTATTGATTAAAAACCATAAAAATGAAATTGCTACACCCTTAGACTGGATGTGGAGAAGATCTCTAGACATTGGAGAAATACCGAGCATCTTGAAAAGAGAAACATTGTACCTATATAATTATAAAGGAGGGGATACCTCTCAAGCAAAGAACAAAAAACCAGTGTCATTGACCTCCAACCTCACCAAAGTATCTTAAAGAATAGTTAGAGAGAAAATCTATTATTTCTTGGAGACACTGGAAAGATTCAACGAAAATCAACACGGACTCAGTAGTATGACCGCAAAAGGTTAGAGTGCAATGCAATTGCAAATGTTGATCAATATTGCAAAGGGGGCGGGGTAATGTTGTAGGAGGTTATGCAACAAGGGGGAGGGGCTATACCCCAAGCTACAATGAAGGGGAACTCCCCCAGCAAGATGGAAGAGTCCACCTGACCTCTTTGGGGGAGAAGTGGGACGGCCTCACCCCCAAAGGGGTATACCTAACTTAAGAGAGGGAGAGAAAGGAGGAGTGTCTTTGGGGAGAGGTTGGGACGGCCTCACTCCCCAAAGGAAAACCTAACGTAAGCCCAACTTAACCCTTTGACTGCCATAGACCTATTTGTAGCCATTCTGAGGCAACTGCCAAAAACCTACCAGTAGTTGTTGGCTTTTTTACCTTTATTTTCTTTTATTTATTCAAAATTATTTGATATACAGTATTATTAATTTTGCTTATCTTTGCAAAGTGTAAATACATTTTACATGTTTTAAATATATATATATATATATATACACAGGGTTTTTCAAAAAATGTATACACATTATAATAAAAAAATTCTTTATTCCAAAAAATGACTTCTTTTTTGGTCAGGATAAAATTGTTATCCATAAAATTTTATTTTTTATTTTTGGAGACATTACTAGAGAAAATGAGGATTTATGGGTAACTAATTGAAGTTGATAGTAAGTTTTTCGGCCCCCCAAAAATGTCGAAACTTAATTAAATTTAAGCCATTTTTCGGCGTGACGTAATGGCATAGAAAACGGATCCTGGCAGTCAAAGGGTTAAGAAGGATAGAGGGGTGTTAGCCTGGCTCCTGCCAGAGGCATAATGAGAGTTCATCCGAGCTCCCGCTGTCTTATAAGATCCTAATCAGCCAGTTGGCTTAGAAGGCTTCTTAGAAGGCGTAAATGGCTTTTTAAGGTGTACATTATTAGAGTTGAGTTACCAGATTGCGCTATTTATTTAATTAAAGCACACATTCTTGACAGTTGTCTTTCAGCCTTTTGGCTTAGCCCACCAGCTGGCTTAATCAGCCAGTTAACGTAGAAGACCTAAAAAGGCAGGTGTATAAATTAATTAACTTTTCAGCAGCCACATTGCGCTATTCAGATATTCTTCAGAGTTGGCTTAGAAATCCGTCAGTCGGTTTAGAAGGGCTAACCAGCCATTTGGTATACATATAATAGTATCGTTTAGAAAACAACCAAAAGAATTAAATAAAACACCATTACATCATCCTGTTTATTTACACGAATTATTGGAATCAATTTCTCGAAGTATATAGAAAAAAATATACGATCCTATACAAACAAGGAATATATGGAATAAAAATTAATAATAATATAATAAATACGAGAGAGGAATATGTATATAATCAAAAAATAAAAAATAATAATATAAAAAAAGATGGATATAATCATGAACATAGTACAGAAAATATAAATATACATATACATACATACATACATATACATCATACATACATATATGTATATACATAAATATATACATATACATATATATACATACATATGCATATACATACATATACATATATATACATATACATACATACATATATACACATATATACACATATATATATACACACACCTATATACACATATACACATATATATACACATATATACATATATACAAACACACACAATTATATTAAAGAATTAAATATATTGAAAATAAATATACAGGGTGTCCCATAAGTTCGGCATCATAGGAGAAATTCATATTTTTCTATTTCTACAACCATAATTCATATTTTTCTCTTTCTACAGGCCATAATGTCTGTGAGCAAGGAAGAACGAATCCAGATAATTCTACTCATAGGAAATCGGAGTCAAAGAGAGGCCGCTGCTGAATTTAACAGACTGCATCCAGACCGCGAGCCAATAACACAGAGTTGTGGTAGCAGACTTGTTGCAAAGTTTAAGGAAACAGGATCAATAGAAGATAAACCACGCAGTGGACCTTCAAGGAGGTCCACTGACGATGATACAGCGACTGCTATCCTCATTTTAACAGAAGTCCCAATAAGTCTCTTTGGCGATTGTCCGCCGCAACAGGAGTGTAGAAAAGTAGCATCCACCGCATTCTTCACGCTCACAAATGGCATCCATATATAGTTCAGATCCTACAGAAATTAAGTGAAGATGATCCCGACGGGCGGACGGAATTTTGTGAATGGGCTGCGGACCAATATGCTCGGGATGCCAATTTCCCGTCCACCATTCTGTTCAGTGACGAGGCTGTTTTTTATGGAAATGGTGAGGTAAATCGACAGAACACCCGCTACTGGTCTCAAAACAACCATCACTGGTATACCTCTTCAAAGGAACAAGGTGCATCTCGGGTGAGTGTCTGGTGTGGCATTTGGAAGGATCGCATCATAAACCCTCTTTTTCGATGAACATGTCACTGGAGGCACCTACCTACGTATGCTCAAGGAAGAAGCATTTCCCAGTGTCTTGAACGAAGAAGGAAATTTCCCAACATGGTTCCAGCAAGACGGCGCTCCTGCACATTACAGCACCCAAGTAAGGGAATACCTGTCCCAACAATTCCCTGGTCATTGGATAGGACGTCGAGGGCCTGTGGAATGGCCAGCTAGAAGCCCGGATCTCACGCCACTAGATTTTTATCTCTGGGGACTTGAAAGCGCTGGTATACGCAGAGAAAATTAGGAGTGTTGAACATTTGCGGCAGCGCATTATTGGGGAATGTAACACCATTACTCCTGACATCATTCACCGTGTGCTTGCTGACTGGGTATCACGTCTGAATTTGTGTGTTGAAAACAATGGTGGACATATTGAGCACGTTCTGTAAATAAAATCTTTTGTTTTGCCTTTTTTTATCATTTTTTCTATGATGCCGGACTTATGGGGCACCCTGTACATCAAAATATATTCTTTCTACTGCGTTTAACTAAAATACTAAACTCGCACGTAATCGAGTCTACAGTCACATCACTATTGCTCTTTACACTACGCAGTAAATACGATTTAACATTATTTCACCGCTCAAGGTGTGCGGGCGCATATACTTGATGTAAATGGCCTTCATATCGTTCAATACTATTTTTGTGCCCACTTTACATTCGGTTGGCAAGTTATCTTTAAACACGGATAGAATACAATCAAAAGCACGCACGAAGAGGGTATCGTTAGCAACCACATCAGTATTAAATACAAGTTTATAAACACTCCTTTCCAATCGAGGGTTTTTTCTTACCGACATGAGCTTTTCAATCGTGAACTCTTCTTCACAACGCATAGCAGCAATTGAAATAATCTTCCAGGTCGTAACGACAGCTGCTCATTATATTGAGGTACAATTCTTTAGGGTGAACAGTGTAGGCGAGCTCTGCCCTGTACCTCTGAAGTCCTTTGTACCAAAGTTCATGATATTTCGAAGAGTCTAAACCTTTTAAATAAGCATCCAGCTCTAGACCATTCTCGTCCTGCTCATTCTACATTCGATAAATCCGTCGAGCAGAGCGGTGTATGAGTATTCAAGAACCGTGTCAAAATTAATCATATCCGTAACACGAGCGTCTAATGTAGGCTTCAGCTTGCTTGCGGAATCCGACGATTTCAAACATTTTGTCGAGGATGAATCGGTTTCTCGTAGGGAAAAGAACGTTATTATCAGATGCATCCTTCCACATCAGTCGTATATCAATGCATGGCTGCTCGTTATGAATACACAAAGTACAAACAACGGCATATGAGGCGGCATCGTTAATCTGTTCCCTTTTTGCACCTACAGGTATTTTAAATGGTCCTCACCCCACTTATCACCTGTCACGAAGACTCTATTCATCTCCTCAATACTTAAATAAATAGCATTCCGTTTACCAGAGTTTGCTTTTCTACAAATCATTTTAAGTACATAGTTAATGGCACCGGGTTCACGCTTGAACACACGCAATGACTTCTTCACGGACACATCGTACGAGGCATTGACAATGCTTCTCAAAGGAAGTTCCATCGTATTCGAGGAGTGCACGTCCAGTCGGTTCAAGCTCTGAGATGACTATGGGCCAGTGGGCAACTGCTGGGCGGATCGGCTCGACGGGGAGGCGAGTCTCAGCATAAGTTGTTGAATCGTGTACGGATTTGTTCTAGCATGAATTATACGAGTACTTATGTCCATTACACCGGGCAATTTTCCAACACATCGGGTAATTTCAGTTTTAATGTTTTATGAGCACTAGACGTTGTCCACACATTAACAATCCGGTGCAGTATTTGAGAGTAACATGTGACCGTATTTACCGGTTTTGTTTAAAAACGATACTCGTCTCTAAATTCTATTAAAAACTCACACAGTCCTTTAGCCACAACCTCACTGCGAACTTCGTCATGATATATATGAATGTAGTGGTAAAAGTACTTTAGCTTGTCCATGATGACAAGGTTCACATTCTCAACCACAGGGTACGCGTACTCGGTATGATGCAGCATGACATAATACCGCCTGTCACTCCACTCATTAACAAGATCCATTATCCTGATCCGTTGCTTCTCTTCTGTACGTGTTGTTTCTTTCACCTCATGGTATATGTACGCTTTTATACAATTTAGCCCTACAACCTAGTCCATTACATCGCTTGTACTGCGAAATCCGGCAATAACCTGGCCAGAATATCCATAAAGTATTTGAACATCATGTTCCTTCGCGCGATTCAATGTAGCCTTAAAAGTCTCAAAAGAGGGTAGGGTAGGTCGTCTTTCAGTCTTCACCACATCTTCCGACTTTACCGAATACCACTTCATAAACGTCGAACACGCAATATGAAAAGTAGCCATTAATGAGTCGGTAACTTTGACTCGTTGAAGGATCTAGTGTTCTTGAAGATGAGGATAAAAATCCACCCCAACTGACTGTGGGGACACAATTTTCGGAAGCAGAAACTAGGGTGTGTGAAGGAACTTAGGGGCACGAAGGTATGTCGTAACACTTATAGGAAACATTACCAGGTGCCTGGTACCTATGATGCCATACCCTTTGGATACCTTAATCCTAGATTGTTTATATATATATATATATATATATATATATATATATATATATGTATGTGTGTGTGTTGTTAACGATATGTTTATTTATTACGTATATTTGTTTCAATTAGGGTTTCATTTTCTCCTTTGTGTGCGTGCGTGTGTACAATCCCAAGCTCCGCCCACTATGAGCTCGATCATGTGACTCCTGCTACTACCTGGGCATATCTCTACCCCGGCGTGCTCAGTTGACCCCTGCAAACCCTGGAGCTCAGACGTGCATTTTCTCATGTAGACGAAAAAATAGTGATGGCTACTTTTCATATTGCGTGTTCGACGTTTATGAAGTGGTATTCGGTAAAGTCGGAAGATATGGTGAATACTGAAAGACGACCCCACCATCCTTTGAGAGTTTTAAGGCTACATTGAATCGCTTGAAGGAACAAGATGTTCAAATACTCTATGGATATTCTGTTCAGGTCATTGCCGGATTTCGCAGCACAAACGATGTAATGGACTACGTTGTAGGGCTAAATTGTATAAAAGCGTACATATACCGTGAGGTGAAAGAAACAACGCGGACAGAAGAGAAGCAACGGATATGGATAATGGGTCTTGTTAATGAGTGGTATGACAGGTGGTATTATGTCATGCTGCATCATACCGAGTACGCGCACCCTGTGGCTGAGAATATGAAATTTTTTATCATGGACAAGCTAAAGTACTTTTACCACTACATTCATATATATCATGACGAAGTTCGCAGTGAGGTTGTGGCTAAAGGACTGTGTGAGTTTTTAATAGAATTTAGAGACGAGTATCGTTTGTTAAACAAAACCGATAAATACGGTCACATGTTACTCTCAAATACTGCACCGGATTGTTAATGTGTGGAGAACGTCTAGTGCGCATAAAACATTAAAACTGAAATTACCCAATGTATTGGAAAATTGCCCGGTATAATGGACATAAGTACTCGTATGATTCATGCTAGAACAAATCCGTACACGATTCAACAGCTTATGCTGTGACTCGCCTCCCCGTCGAGCCGTTCCGCCCAGCCGTTGCCCACTGGCCCATAGTCATCTCAGAGCTTGAACCGACTGGACGTGTACTCCTCGAATACGATGGAACTTCCTTTGAGAAGCATTGTCAATGCCTCGTACGATGTGTCCGTGACGAAGTCATTGCGCGTGTTCAAGCGTGAAACCGGTGCCATTAATGCCATTAACTATGTACTTGAAACGATTTGTAGACAAGCAAACTCTGGTAAACGGAATGTTATTTATTTAAGTGTTGAAGCGATGAATAGTCTTCGTGACAGTTGAGAAGTGGGGTGAGGACCATTTAAAATACCTGCTGATGTAGGTGCAAGAAGAGAACAGATTAGCGATGCCCCCTCATATGCCGTTGTTTGTACGTTGCGTATAAATAACGATCAGCCATGCATTGATATACAACTGATGTGGAAGAATGCATCTGATAATAATGTTCTTGTCCCTACGCGAAACCGATTCATCCTCGACAGAATGATTGAAATCGTCGGATTCAGCAAGATGAAGCCTATATGAGACGCTCGTGTTACGGAAATGATTTATTTTGACACGGTTCTTGAATACTCATACACCGCTCTGCTCGACGGATTTATCGAATGTAGAATGAGCAGGGCGAGAATGGTCTAGAGCTGGATGCTTATTTAAAAGGTTTAGACTCTTCGAAATATCATGAACTTTAGTACAAAGGACTTGATCGGTACAGGGCAGAGCTCGCATACACTGTTCACCCTGAAGAATTGTACCTCTTTATAATGAGCAGCTGTCGTTACGACTTGGAAGATTATTTCAATTGCCGCTATGTGTTGTGAAGAAGAGTTCACGATTGAAAAGCTCGGGTCGGTAAGAAAAAACCCTCGATTGGAAAGGATTGTTTATAAACTTGTATTAAATAATGATGAGGTTGCTAACGATACTCTCTTCGTGCGTGCTTTTGATTGTATTCTATCCGTGTTTAAAGATAACTTGCTATCGGAATATAAAATGGGCACAAAAATAGTATTGAACGATATGAAGGCCATTTACATCAAGTATATGCGCCCGCACACCTTGAGCGGTGAAATAATGTTAAATCGTATTTACTGCGTACTGCAAAGCAATAATTATGTGACTGTAGACTCGATTACTTGCGAGTTTAGTGTTTTAGGTAAGCGCAGTAGAACGAATGTATTTTGATGCATATTATTTTCAACATATTTAATTATTTAATGTAATTGTGTGTATATATATATATATATATATATATATATATATATATATATAATATATATATATTTCCTGTACTAACATGTTGATGATTATACTCCATCGTTTTGTATATTATTTTTATTTAATATATTTAATATTATTTTCAATATATTTAATTATTTAATATAAATGTGTGTGTATATATATATATATATATATATATATATATATATATATATATATATATTTCTCCTGTATTGTTATATTGATATTTATACTCCATCGTTTGGTATATTATTATTTTTTATTTTTTGAATATATATATATATTCCTCGTTTGTATAGGATTGTATATTTATTTTCTATATATTTCGTGAAATTGATTCCAATAATTGTCTAAATAAACAGAATGATTTAATGGTGTTTTATTTAATTCTTTTGGCTTTATACCGGGTGTACATAAAGTCAGGATCTATTTTTGTGAAGCACTTGGAAATTATATGGAATTCAATTATAAAATGATAAAGTGGTAACATTTATTAAATAATTAAGAGTAGGATTCGACGTGACGCCCATCAGTATCCCTGCACAGCTGAAATCGTTCCGCAGCATTTCTAAACACATTCTGGAGCATTTGCGGGGTTATGTTATCTGCAGCAGTTCGTATACGTGTACGTAAGTTTTCAAGACTCGTAATCTTCGTCTGATAGACGTGCGATTTGATAAGCCCCATGCAAAGAAATCTAAAGGGGTTAATCTGGTGATCTCGCTGGCCAAGGTCTGTTGCTTCCGCGTCCGATCCAGCGATTTGGAAAACGTCCATTTAGATAATCCTGAACAATTCTGGCATAGTGACAAGGAGCACTATCATGTTGATAGACACGGGATAGGATTGTTAGTACCGTCGTCTATCAACATGATGGTGCTCCTTGTCACTATGCCAAAATTGTTCAGGATTATCTAAATGGACGTTTTCCAAATCGCTGGATCGGACGCGGAAGCAACAGACCTTGGCCAGCGAGATCACCAGATTTAACCCCTTTAGATTTCTTTGCATGGGGCTTTATCAAATCGCACGTCTATCAGACGAAGATTACGAGTCTTGAAAATTTACGTACACGTATACGAACTGCTGCAGATAACATAACCCCGCAAATGCTCCAGAATGTGTTTAGAAATGCTGCGGAACGATTTCAGCTGTGCAGGGATACTGATGGGCGTCACGTCGAATCCTACTCTTAATTATTTAATAAATGTTACCACTTTATCATTTTATGATTGAATTCCATATAATTTCTAAGTGCTTCACAAAAATTGATCCTGACTTTATGTACACCCGGTACCTATATAAACGATACTATTATTTAATTATATGTATACCAAATGGCTGGTTAGGCCTTCTAAACCGACTGACGGATTTCTAAGCCAATTTGAATAGCGCAATGTGGCTGCTGAAAAGTTAATTAATATATACACCTGCCTTCTAGGTCTTCTACTTTAACTGGGGGGTTAAGCCGACTGGCGGATTAAGCCAGCTGGCGGGCTAAGCCAACTGTCAAGAGTATATGCTTTAATTAAATAAATAGCGCAATCTGGCAACTCAACCCTAATAATGTACAGTGCTTACAAGAAGTCTCGCGACTCTGTCCCGTCCCAAGCTAGTCTGTTAGATATAAAATGTGCGGTCCTTATGGCAGCGGAGGTGAATTCGGATTGGTGCACATAATTGCTCTAACCCCATCAATGACGTCCACATTATCATTGTGTTGATCACTCTATCTATTTATATATAGAGACATACTGTATATAGATATATATAGATTATGCAGGGGATAACGTGTCTCAGTCCCAGCTATGGTAGTTGTCTTACAATTAACAGTCCCAAGTGCAAGTTACGTTAACACCTCCACATAAACTACCCTGGACTAAAATAACATAAGTGAAGCCCTTACCCACAAACCATTTAAAAGCGCTCTCTCTCTCTCTCTCTCTCTCTCTCTCTCTCTCTCTCTCTCTCTCTCTCTCTCTCTCTCTCTCTCTCTGCTTCCGCTCTACTCCAAATCCTTTTCTCTTAGTGACCTCTTAATACAAACTAATCTACCATATGTTGCGACTTTTTAACTCTGGTAGGATTCAATTCCATTTCTATAGTGTAAGATACTTAAATTCATGTCTGTATTATGCCATATGATGTGTGTAATAAATAATCATTTTTAAATAGTTGGAGCGTTCAAAGTCATCTGTAATAATCTATAGACTACCCCTCAAGCCCACTCTCAACACTTAGATTCCCCTAAGACACAGGCGTCTTCAAGTAACATGAATGCGTAGAGATCTAAGGTGTTAGATTCCATATTATATAATTTATGTGCTAGGTTTAAGAACGCTGGCATTGAAGGATGGATGGAAGGGACAGTAAAAGCGATAATAGGTTTAATGAAGGAAGTGGAATGAGGATGGAGGTAAGCGTTGCTATGTCGAAGGAAACGAGGTTGGGTGGGGAATTACGAAGGGAGGAGGAAATGCTAAACACAAACTCAAATATTTATTTTAATGCCCAGACCTAGAAAGACAAAGAGCAAAATACCTTAAACTAACAATGAATTCACAGAAACAGAAGAGTCTGGTCTTAGACGCACTGATAGGTTTAACGTATGTGGCTAGAGGCCGCCACTCAGAATTACCACTACTATCTAAGTCATAATAAGGTTATTTACTATGACAGAGTAGTCACGAGTAGGTATGGAAATAAAATATGATTATACTGGCTGACTATATTCAGTTGGGATATAAAATATTGCTGACAATCTTTGGATCCTTGGCTTTTAAGACGAATTTTTTATGCATATGTTCAACAAAATAGGAAATTGGCTGATTATTATTACCATTCGAAGGGTTGGTACCCTTCACAACCGAAATCAATTTCAGAAGGGGTGCATGGTATCCTCATTTCCTTCATCGGTATGAAGCAGAAAACTCAATCGCTACTTTGCCGAGGTCTGGTCCTCCGCGTTCAACATCTCAAGAGGAAGATGCTGCGATTGTTAATCATGCCAGAGAGCATCCGTTTGTTCCAGCGACGCATATTACAGACACCTGAACCTTCGTTGTAGCGCAAATACCGTGAACAACAGACTTCACGAGGCAGGGTATTTTTCTCGCCGTCCAGCTATAAAACCTGCATTGACGATTGAGCATAAAGAGGCGCGGATGGGATTTGCCTTGCAATACTTGCCGCAGGAGAAAGAATTCTGGAGAAAAGTTGTGTACTGTGACGAAAAAACATTTTCAACAGATAGTCTTGGTTCCCTGCATTGTTGGAGGCAGCGCGGAAAACGCTATGAAGAAGGAAATGTTTTCCCGAGCAAACGTAGTGGTCACATCAATCTCGGTGTGTGGGGTGGAAGTCTGGCTATGGTGTCGGAGAATTGACTCAAGTAGATGGACGCTTTACTGGACAGCAATATTGCCAGATACTGGAAGAGGTGCTGCTACCCAGTGTTCGTGCGTATCTGGTTCCAGCACCGGAACCATTTTACTTAATGGAAGATAACAGTCCCATTCATAGGAGTAACGTTGTGAGAGCGTGGTACGAAGATCACCCAGAGATTATTAATCTAATTCTGTCACTACGTTCTCCTGATTTGAATCCGATTGAAAACTTTTGGGCAAAATGATTAACGAATGGGAGCAACGCAATGAAAGAACATTTGAAGCACTTTTAGCTCACACGAGGAATAGTTGGAAGAGCTTACGCCGAACACCAAACATTCCCTACAATCTGGCCTCTTCTATGCCGCAACGATTGCAAGAAATTATTGATGGTGGAGGAAGCTATACGAAATACTGATGTTAAAGCCATGACGTAAATGTGTATCGAATATATATTTATGTTAATATAGAATTTTATTCTATTTTTATGCTTGACATCTATAAAAGTATATATTGTGACCATGAAAGAACTTTACTTATCCTTAGTTAGAATCCTTTCTTGCAATGTCTACGCTCGTGGAGATGATAATATATGCATTGTTGAAACAAACTATGAGAAGGTAATAGTTTCAGGAAAAAAATAAAAACTGGCAACATCGGTGCTCTTCCAATACGTGCTCTACCGTAAAATGTACATTCCAATATGTGCTAACTAACGAAAATAGCACGACCTAACCTAACCAATCGTTAGGTCAATTGTACGCCCTTGACGATTGGTTAGGTTAGGTCGTGATATTTTCGTTAGTTAGCACAAATTGGAATGTAAATTTTACGGTAGAGCACGTATTGGAAGAGCACCGCAACATCGAGGTCATCACATGTTTATGGGAATTGTCATATGATATGCTACCAATAAACTCTTATGTACTACTATATACAGTATACTATATTACGTAATAATTACGATGAACAAATCAAATGCAAATTCCTCTGATTCACGGCCCACCAGTCTTGCTTTAGACTAATGACTTTCATAAGATGGAATAGGTTTAACATAGTTCGTTTAATAGGTTACCACTTAAAACAATGGATAAACTATCTATTAGTGAGACGACCGTGACTTTCTCGAAATGCGAGCGCGTGAGAGGTTCACTGAGGAATTTGGTCATTAGATTCTTCACGTAGGATATATATCACAAACAACAATATTGACAACAATTCCCAACAATTACTTAATATCAATAATTGCATTTGAGCAAATAATTTAGACCTGCGTCAAAATAACTTAGGTATCATGCCATGATTTGGGATATTTGCCGAATTAGTCGTTCTCTATAGTCTACAGTATAATGTAACGCCCAGCTAATATTATGATGACTAGGATTGCTCCATAACCATCCTAACATCCCGAAACTTGCTCCATTCTGCTTCTTAATCATTTGTATTTTAAACACTAAAATGTAGCAGAAGTGACGTAATAATGGACGTCATTGATTGTGTTAGAGCAGTTATGTGCACCAATCCGAACACACCTCCGCTGCCATAAGGACCGCCCATTTTATACCTAACAGACTAGCTTGGGACGAGACAGAAGCGTGAGACTTCTTGTAAGCACTGTACACCCGAACAAGCCATTTACGCTTTCTAAGAAGCCTTCTAAGCCAATTGGCTGATTAAGCCAACTGGCTGATTCGGATCTTATAAGACAGCGGGAGCTCGGATAAATTCCATTATGCGTCTGGTAGGAGCCAGGCGAACACCCCTCTATCCTTCTTAGATTAGGGCTTAGGTTAGGTTTCTCTTTGAGGCCGTCCCAGCTTCTCCCCCAAAGACCCTCCTCCTTTCTCTCCCTCTTTTAGGTTAGGTATACCCCTTTGGGAGGTGAGGCCGTCCGATCTTCTCCTCCAAAGAGGTCAGGTGGACTCCCCCAGCTTTCTTGGGGAGTTCCCTTTCATTGCAGCTTGGGGATAACCCCTCCCTCTTTTTGCATAACCGCCTCCCCTTTTGTTGCTTAACCTCTTGCAACATTCCACCTTCCCAACATTGATGAACATTTGCAATTGCATTGCATTCTAACCTTTTGCGGTCATACTACTGATTCCAATCAGGAAGATCATGCCTATCACAACCTATAGAGCACTATAACTTTATCCTAGATGCGCTTGAAGGCAATGACAACAAAGATGTCATATACACGGATTTTGCTAAAGCTTTCGAAAAATGTGATCTTGGTATAATAGCACATAAAATGAAATATATGGGAATAACAGGCAAAGTGGTCAAATGGATCTACAACTTCCTCAGAGAACATTTACAGGTCAAAATTCAAGGTATATCATCATCAGAATCGGAAGTACGCAGGTCAATACCACAAGGTACAGTACTGGACCCACTCCTGTTCATTTTCATGCTAACAGACATAGACAGTAAAGTAAACAGCAACAGTACATTAACATTCTTTGCAGACGATACAAAGATCAGCAGAAAAACATGACATTTAACCGAGAAATTTCAGCTCTTGAGATATGATAGAAATGAGGAACTTAAACAGATGGAATATTATGCTCCAGATAGACAAAAAATTCAGAGAAGCACGAAAACGATCGATTTGGAGGCTATAATGACCGATGATGCGAAATTCGACACAAAATTAGATAGCGATAAACAAAGCAAAAAGAGTCGCGGGACAGGTACTAAGAACATTCAAAAGGGACAAGACTGTAATGATTCCCCTGCTAAAAACATTGATTATCCCAGAACTTGAATAATGTCATTCTTGACGTCTCCATATAAAAAAGAAAAAAACTAATAAACTAGAAGAAACTCAGACATTTCAAATCAAAGATTTATGGCAGCAAAGAGCTCAACTACTGGGAAAGACTTCGTAAAGTAAATTTGTGCTCTCTAGAAAGGAGAACAGAGAGGTACACCATAATCTACATATGCAAACTGGCCGAAAAACTGGTACCAAACCTCAAACTAAACCCAATTACCATTCAAACAACGCTGGAAAATAGGAAAGGCAGAATGTGTAGTGTTCCCAAATTAAAGGCCCGACAAGGGACCGCTTCAACACTGAAGAAAATAGCTTGGTTGTGAGGGGGTCAAGACTTTTTAACCAGCTTCCAAAGGACCTCAGGAACGTGACAGGGGTCAAAGTTGAATCTTCAAAAGACTAGATGCCTGGCTCAGGACGGTACCAGATGAGCCAGGTGTACCTGGCTATGTGCGGTGGAGAGCGCAAGAGAACAACTCGCCTAGAGGCGGGGCCAACAGCTTGAGACCAACAGCTTGAGACCAACACACGGAACATCAACGAGGTTAACAAGGTATATACACTGTATATATACTGTATAAATATATATATATATATATATATATATATATATATATATATATTATATATATACAGGGTGTTTCAGGAGGAAAGGTCAATACTTCGGGAGGTGATAGTATCGGTCATTGTGAGAAAAAAAAGTTCACATGAACATGTGTCTAATTCTGAATGGCTGAATCTACAAATACAAAAGCATTGTTAATGGGAATTAAGAAAGAGAAACCAATTACTGTTTCTAACATTTAATATTTAAACATTGGCATTTTGAGTGGTATCAGATACAGAAATGACAAATTTGTTACAGTTTATAATACCTTTTCGAAAATCCCACCGTCAACCTCAATGCACTTTGCAACTCATGTGCGAAGATCGCGTGTTGTTCGTCTGAGTTGATCTTGACGTTCCTTTATGCGGGCAGCAGCATCCAAAATGCGCGCGAGCAATTCGTCTCGTGTATCCACCTTTCTTTTGTAAACTTGACTTTTCATCTACCCTCACAAACAATAATCTAACGGAGAGAGGTCTGGAGACCTTGGTGGCCATTGAATGGGACCACCGCGGCCGATCCATCGACCAGGGAAAGTTTTATTTAGGTATTGCATCACCAGACGGGTAGAATGTGGACGAGCTCCTCATGCTGAAAGTACATACCAGCGCGTGTAGCCAGAGGAACATCCTCCAATAGTCCTGGCAATTCATTTTGCAGAAATTCTTGGTAACTTTGTCCTGTAAGACGATTCTTTAAAGTAACAGGGCCAATCAGCTGATCATCGATGATACCGCACCACACATTGGCAGAGAAGCGATGTTGAAAATTTGTTTCCACAGTGGCATTTGGATTTTCGTCTGACCAACGATGAGAGTTACGAGTGTTGTTGATACAGTCACGGGTGAAAGTAGCTTCATCGGTGAACAGTATTAATCGAAGCAATCGGCGATTAGCATTTACCCAATGACAAAATTCCAGTCGCATGGCAGCGTCTCCTGGTTGAAGGTGTTCCAATCTCACGCAATGTGTTGAAAACCCTGGTAAACACTCTTCGATCCGGAATTCTGCGGTTCGGAAACCGTCGACGGTATTCAGCAACAGCAGCTGTTGCACTTCCATCGCAAAAACCGTAGACATACACCATATCTGCATATTCGGCATGTGTGAAGGTGTGTGGCATTCTTAACACTGCATCAAACACCAAACAATGTCACTCACAACAGTCAGCTGTCGATTGTCTTATGTTACATGCTTACATTACAGCTTACATGGCTCAAGTTTATAGGGGAGGGAAGGGGGAGGAAGAGCTGCGCGCATCAGATTTAAACATCTCTATCTCCGTAACCATTCAGAATTAGACACATGTTCATATGAACTTTTTTTCTCACAATGACCGATAGTATCACCACTCGAAGTATTGACCTTTCCTCCTGAGACACCCTGTATATATATATATATATATATATATATATTTGCAGCTACCGCTTACCCTGTGGACGACACACCCGCCGCACGCCTCTGATATATATATATATATATATATATATGTGTAGAGGCCGACCGGAAATCTTCCTCGTCGTTCTCAATCAGTCATGGAATCAAAACAAAGCTATACACGTGAGCATGAAGCAGGCCCACACGAAACACAGATTTTGTGGTATTTCCAGAAACGACCACCAGAGGACGTCACCAAGGCCTATAAAATGCAGTTTCTTTCTCAAATCACTCTCACTTTCCATTTTCTCGTTTTGGTCCTCACGTCTCACTCTCAGCACCTTTAGCAGTAACACCACTCGTCACGCCACCCGCTCTCCTTCGCCGGAGAGCGGCCCGCTGTTCTCTCAAGGCTTCGGTTGAGCATACACAAAGTCTATCATCAAGTAAGACCCTCTACAATTTCATCCTGCATGAAGCAACATCACTGCGGCAGGCGTTTCCGTTGACCCCCTTTTCAACAAGTCTCTACCGGCCCTCAACACTCATCCTCCCGCCGGCAAGGCCAGTCCGCCCGCAGAAGCATTCCTTCGAAGCCCAGGTCCGTAAACCTTCAAGTAGGCTACAAGCCAGAAGCCTACCTTTGCCTTCGTGTTTAGCAATTCCAGCGTTCCCTACACAGTGAAACCGCAGCCTCGCGAATAGGCTATACCCAAAAGTGTACGCAAGCAACCGGCAAACTAACTCTCTCATTACGACTGCGGTAGGCCTGTACAATTATTTTACCGTATTCAATTATCTTACTGTATTTGTATCCGTTTGTTTATTTGCTCATTTATGCATTTCATTTTACTGACCTAATCCATTTATTGTACCGTACCGTACCTTACCTTCATTACTTATTCTGTGTTTACCTCGGCATATCTCATTAGCCTATCTGAATTAGTGTACTTACTTAACAATTAGACTGTATAACCATTTCTTATTGCTAATACTCAGTCATCTTTAGCATAATATAAATGCCGTTATAGAATTGTTAATCACTATAATTAGGAAAATAAATCAATTATTTGTTCACAGTGATTAACAATTCAATAACGGTATTTAAACACAAAAGAACAAAGTAATTTCTCTATCCTTATTAAATATTGTTTGTTTGGCTGTAGGCCAAGCTGGTGACCCTAATTATTCATTTCAATTTAATTCAGTAATTATAGTAAGCCTACTTTCTTAGCCACATCAAATTTGTGATCCGTAGGCCACTATACCATATGTCTCACAAAAAAGTACACCCAACTTTAGATTGTACTAACTCCTCCAAAAAATGAGATATTTTGGATCTGTTTGTTTGATTTAATATAGCAAATTATTCTTTGTTAACGTTCAAATTTATTCATGTTTAAACGATTTAGTGTTTAAGCATCTGCTTTTAACTGAAGGGTACAGCAAAATGGGTTGCGCGGAATGATCATTTCTCCCAGCCAGATAGCTCCTCTTGCTTTAACCAATGTGCTACTTTTTACGTCGAAGGATATTGCAAATATTTTTTTTAAATAATTCGAACTTTTGTATCTAAGATACGAGTCATACATATAAATGAAGAATCTGAATTACTAAATTTATAAATAACTTTGAAACCCTTATCATGCAGTTTACACGAAGGCAGCGCGTTCTCATGGTCACAACTTATCTGCAAACTAAAAGCTTAAAACAAGTTCAGAATACCTTCGAACTGCAATTTCCCGATAGAGCTTCTCCAACTAAACATACAATTTTGAAGAATGTTCGGAAATACAAAGAAGAAGGAACGGTCCTCAATTTGAACAAAGGACGTTCAGGCCATCCGAAGACGGCAAGAACAGACGAGAACATTCAGCATGTTCGGCATTTATTAGAGAGACATCCAAAAGTGTCCACCAGGCGAAATGGTACAGAACTCTCACGCATGTCATTTCATCGAATAGTTCGTGAGGATTTGAATTTGTACCCATACAGAATGGAAATTCGACATCAACTCATTGAAGGAGATCTACCTCGCCGCCTAAGATTTGCCCAGTGGTTTCTTGAAAAACCAGAAAGATTCACGGAACAATTAGTGGTTGGAGATGAGGCGGCCTTTTTTATGAATGGTCTAGTGAACAGACAAATCTGCCGTCAGTATGCACCAAAAAATCATCCACCTGACAATCATATCTACGAAAAGAATAACTCTAGACAAAAACTGTCTCTCTGGGTAGGACTGTGCGGTAATGGAGCGGTAATTGGCCCGGTCTTTTACGATGGTAATCTAAATGGTGAAGCTTACCTAGAAATGATAGACCGAGAAATCCTTCCACAAATACATATTACTTATGGAAACCGATTTAATCGTATTTGGTGGGTGCAAGACGGAGCTCCTGCTCACAGGAGAGTTATTGTGAAGGAACGCTTGCAGGAAGTCTTCCACCAAAGAGTAATTGCTACAGGCCATGACGTTGAATGGCCTCCCAGAAGCCCTGACTTGACCCCGTGTGATTACTTTTTATGGGGTCATTTGAAAAATAGAGTATATGCATCATAACCTATCAATTTAGATGATTTGAGGACTCGCATCACAGCTGAAATCAACTTGTTAAAAGACAATCCAGATCTTATCAAAAGAGTGATGGGGAAGATGAGAGCTCGACTCCAGATTTGTATCGATAGGAATGGCGGTCATGTTGAAAGAAAACGAAACTAAGCATAACTTTTGCAATAAGGAATAAAGAAAAATCTGCTTTGTATCTTATTAAAATTATGTTAAAGTATCTATTATTATGTATGTGTCTTTTCATTACATCGATAGCACACACATTATTTTTTCATTGACCAATTTTGCGCAATCCATTTTGTTGTACCCTTCAGTTAAAAGCAGATGCTTAAACACTAAATCGTTTAAACATGAATAAATTTGAACGTTATCAAAGAATAATTTGCTATATTAAATCAAACAAACAGATCCAAAATATCTCAATTTTTGGAGGAGTTAGTACAATCTAAAGTTGGGTGTACTTTTTTGTGGGACATATGGTATATATATATTATATATATATATATATATATATATATATATATATACATGTGTGTATATATAGTGGGCCTATTGTTAGCCGTGTGAGGGGTGATAATGATTAAGTTAAGGCTAGTGATTAACTGATGCAAAATGATTGTTATAATGACAGGCTGGGTTAACAATTTATGATGTCCTACAGTATCACCGGTTGAAAGTGACTAATGGAGTAGGCCTAGTATAATATTCCTGAGTGATACGAATTGCTTCGAGGTCACCAGCTTGGATTACACCCAAGCAAATATTGTTAAGGTTAGAAAAATTACCTTATGGTTTTGAGTTTAAGAAAATAATTATTTGTTCACAGTGAATAACAATGACAATGAAGGTATTTACGATGATTAACAATTATATAACGGCATTTATAGTACGCTGAATATGACTGAGGATTAGCAAATAAGAAAATGGTTATACTGGTTAATTGTTAAGTAATACATTCATTTATGGTAGGCTAATGGCATGCAAAAATGGAACACAACATGAAACCTAGTGATAACAGAAATTATGCACGTACGTTTTGGTAGACTGAATAGAATACGTAACACACTAATTATGTAGGCTAAAGGTTATGCATAAATGAACATGGAACAAATGCTTCTGCCTAATAAATAATAGAAATTAAGCACGTACGTCTTGGTACACTGAATAGAATACGTAACACACTGATTATGTAGGCTAAAGGTTATGCATAGATGAACATGGAATAAATGGTTGCAGCAAAATGCTAATGGAAATTATGCACGTTAAATTGGTACACTAAATGGATTAGGTAGGCTAGAGTTACGTATAAGTGGAACATTAAATGGGTAGTAAATGATATAAAGAATGCACGTGCGCTTAGTACACGGGAAGTGGATTCGGCCGTCAATAATGAATGCTTAAATAAATCACATAAATAAACGGATGCAAAGTATTTGTGGATTACATGATTGAACACAATAGCATGATGCTACACGATTACGGTTTTGGAATGAGACTTGAATTGGGAAATAGGCCTACTGCGTTCTTTAACGAGAGTCAGTCAGATTGCTTAATTAAACACTTTGGGAGTATAACAACCGTTACTTTTCTAAGTAACGAGAGTTACTTAGAAAAGATGCACTTAGCTTACCGGGACGCTGAAAACCTCTGGTGGAGAAGTGTTGAAGGTGGACCTATTACTGTAGGCTCGAGGTGTCGTTGACCGTCATATTGAAGCTTGTTGAACGAGCGCTGGTCGTGTCGATTAGACCTCTTGAGATGAAGGAGATGCTTGAAGGTTGACCTTGTAGAACGTAGGCCCGAGGTGATGCTGACCGTCCCATTGAAGTTTGTTCAATGGGCGCCGGTCGCCTCAAGTGTTGATTCGCTTCGTGTAGAGTTGAGATTATGCTTGAGGGACTGAAGCCGGCTGAAGTCGAAACGGCGCTGGGCTTCGAAGAAGTGCTTCTGCAGGATGACGGCGGAAGGTCTTACTTGACGATAGATCAAAAGCCTTGAAGGAACATCAGGCCGCTCCTCCGGCGGGAAGCCGGAGGGCGGTTGACGTGACGAGTTTCTGCTGACAAAGGTGGAGACCAAGACGAGAAAATGACATGCGACAAGTGAGCGAGTGAGAAAGTGTATCGGTGGAATCTCGTTTATATAACCTCTGTGACGCGGAACTTTGGCGGGCATTTCTTGAAACGCCTCCTATGCAAGTCCTTTAGTTGATAAGGGCTTGCTTTCGCGGGCCTTTTGGGAAGAAACAGACGTTTTCATTGTTTCTGATTCCTTGACCACGTGTGTCAGAATGTTTGATGATGGCGTGGAAGAAAGAATTTCTTTGTCTACTTTTTAGTCTATTTCTTGTCGGTCCTCTACATATATATATCAAGTAGCCCAAAAAAAACCATCAAGATTTAAAGTGCAATAACTTCTAAAATATACACTGTAGAATCACAAATTTGAATCCGTATAAATTCAGTCTACTGACAAGCTGCTATAAAATTTTCAGAATTCTACATGCAATACTTTTTCGAAAATGAAAGAAACACTAAGGTACACTCAAATAAACAAATATCATTAAAGAAAAAATTTATATAATACAGGGTGATCGAAAAGTCTCTCCGCAGTAGTAATAAGATATTTACTTTATTGAAATTTTACATAAGGAGATATAAGAATTCTATAAATGTAATGACATATCATTGTTACCTGTTTAGAGTAAGTAATGTAGCAAGACTTAGCTCAGACTAGCCTAGACTTCGCCAATATTTTGTTAAAGATTTCACAAAATCGTACAATTTTCATTAAAATATCTAACTTCAATAAAGTAAATATCTTATTACTACTGCGGAGAGAATATTCGATCACCCTATAGTTGTTGTTGGTTAGCTGATCAGCCCACGCCTGATCGAGCAAGCCAGCGGCACGCAGGTAACCGATCGCCCTCTCCGGAGTGGACCAGAGGTTCAGCGCAATAGTGATGTTGTTTTGTGTTCTACGTTGTGCTAAAGCGGTACAGTCTGTCATAATGTGTTCAATTGTTTGTGGTGTGTCCTGGCACAGGTGGCAGGTGTTGACTGTGGAGTTGTCTAGTCTGTGTTTATATGTCTGTAAGTTGGGTGTGATGTCCACATCGGAATCATGCTAAATTAACTCGATCCGATCTGCCCAGGCTGGTCTCTGACCTGTGAATGGTTGGCGGCTTCGCACCTTGGACCGCATTCGGACCGAGTCGTGTCGGTGCTTTGTGGGTTAGGTGTGTGTGTATGTGTTTTCTGTACTGTGATGTCTGTGGGGTGTGGTGTGGAATGCAACTACTATAATAGTAGTTGGCAACTATTCTTATCGCGAAAATTGAGGAAGAGTTCTTTTTTATGCAGGAAGGAGGGGCCAAGGGCAAATGTCTGCAAAAGCGCCACTCCCATAGAAGAAGAACAGCCAAAATAAAGGGCCGGGGTTTTCGAGATGCCTAGACAATCTGCGTTTGAAAGATGGGAGGTCATAGAAAGGAGGAAAGATATATTGAGGAAGATTGTTCCAGAGCTGACCGGTTAAGTAGATGAAAGGCTGAAAATACCGATTAACCATAGCATTAGATAGTTGAACAGTAAAGGAATGAGAAAGTGTCGAAAGTCTGGTGCTGCGTGCTCTCCTTAAAGGAGGAGCCATGCAGTTAGAGAGTTCAGAAGAGCAATGTCCGTTATGATAGCGATAGTAAAGAGAGAGTCAGGCAACACTGCGGCGAAGAGAGAGAGAGAGAGAGAGAGAGAGAGATTGAAGACAATCAGTAAGAGGAGGGAATTGATGAGACGAAAAGCCTTTGATTCCACCCTGTCAAGTACGGCTGTGTGGGTTGAACCACCCCACACATGAAAAGCATACTCCATACAGGGGCGAAGAAGAACCCTGTACAGAGACAGCAACTGAGTGGGGTGAAGAAACTGCGGAGGCGGTACAGCACACCTAACCTCTTAGAAGCTGTTTTAGAAAGAGAGTATATGTGATCGTTCCAGGAAAGGTCACGAGAAAAGGAAACGCCAAGAATATAAAGAGAAGAGGAAGGATTGAGTTGTGTGTTGTTGAAGGTGAGGGGATAGTCGTGTGGAAGATTGTGACGCGTAGACAGATGGAGGAACCGAGTTTTTGACGCATTCAAAGCCACAAGTTTTTCTCTGCCCCAATCAGATATAGCAGAAGGATCAGAGGTCAGGTGCTCTCTTGCCGTACTACGCGAATTATGGAGTGACTGTCGAGAGGGACGCTTTGGGAAGTGGGTGGAGAAGTGAAGCGTGGAATCATCGGCATAGGAGTAAGTAGGATAGGAAGTGCGAATTAAAAGATCATTAATAAATAAAAGGCAAAGAGTGGGCGAAAGGACAGAACCCTGAGAAACAACACCACTGTTAATAGCTTCAGGAGAAGAACAGTGGCCATCTACAACTGTAGCTATAGACCGGCCAGAAAGGAAATTAGAGATGAAGGCACAGATAGAAGGATAGAAACTGAAGAAGGGAACTTTGGAAATTAAAGATTTGTGCCAGAGATGTCTAGCACAATAGAAAAAGTTTCACCGAAATCCCGAAAGGAGGATGACTCAGATTAGTTAGGCTAAGATAAGCTAGTTTCTGATGAAATGTCATGTCAAATGGTGTGCTTAGGCTACTGTTAATCTTGAATAGTTTTCAACCCCTCTAATTATGGTTTTAAGCAAAGGTGACAAGGCGATAATTGAAAGATGTTTTATAGAGAAAGGATGGACTGGGACAAGAATTGTGAAGGAATTTCCTGGAACAAATTCGAATGAAATTGATGAATAGATTAATAAAGAACCTTAAAGAAACTGCGTCAAATGAAAGGAAATCTGGAAGTGGCATACCTAAAAGTGTTTCCACACAAGAAAATATTGATTATGTCTACACCGTTAGCTTGTCTCAAGAAGATCGACCGGGCTCACACTTGTCTCAGCAAAAATTGCAAGAAATTTGAAGACTAGTCACAGTTCTGTTCAAAGAATGCAGAGAGCTCTAGAACTTAAGGCATATAAAGAATCCGTTTCTCAAGACGTGATGACAATGTTAGACAAAAAAGGAAAATTCACTGTAGAAAGTTGCTTGACAAATTTTCAGCACGTGATATTAAAAAAATCGTTTTCACAGATAAAAAGGATTTTACTTTTGAACTTGCGCGAAACCACCAAAACGATGTTGTTTACGGTATGCGGTAAGAGAGATATTCCTCCGTCGAGGTTTTACCACCAGACATGTCGGTTTTCAAAAAAATCATATTTTAGGGTGTATCATGGAATGGAAAGACTAATATTCATTTCATTGATGAAAATAAAAATGTTAACTCAAAAACTTATATTAATCTTTTGGAACCAAATCTTTTGCCAGATTGATGGCGTCTGTATCCTGATAATGATTTCATATTCCAGCAAGATGGAGCTACCGCACATACAAGCAAGTATACCCAGGACTATCTCAAACAGAATATGGCCAATTTCATTGGGAAAAATGAATGGCCACCTCAGTCACCGGACTGCAATCCAGTGAACTATTGCATATGGAACTCTCTCGTTAAATAGAAAGATTAAATAGAAAGATTTACCGAGTTACAATTAAAAGAAGAGCTACTTCATTGTTGGAAGAAAATAACTAACTGAAGTCAGAAAATGTATCATGTCTTGGAAGAAAAGGTTAAGATCTGTTTGTGAGCAAGACGGCAGGCATATTCACCATCTCTGTCAATAAATAAGTTGTGAATAATAAATTTTTTTTCATGATATTTGTTTAGAAATATCTGTAGAATTCTGAACATTTTATGGCAGCTTGTCAATAGGCTAATTTATATGGATTTAAAATTTCTGATTGTACAGTGTATATTTTGGAAGTTATTGCACTTTAAATCTCGAAGTTTTTTTTGGGCCACCCAATATATATATATATATATATAATATATATATATATATATATATATATATATATATTTATTTATTTATATAACAGATCGGTATTTGCATGTCTAGTAACTGTAATATTAAGCATGGTTCGTTATAGAGTTATCAGTTATATTATATTATTTAATAATATGCGTGTTTTGTACCCGTAAATGGAGATTGTGCATTGCTGTAAATCGTTATTACGTACTCCGCTAATAGGTAGGTTTAGGCGACAGCGCAAATCAAATGAATACATGTCATGCTCTTCTCTTGTTAAGCGAGAGAGACATATAAAATCTATACTAAGCTCTTCTCCAGCCTAGATTTGACTCTCCCTACCAACCTCCATTAACACTTAGGTCCTTGCCGCTTCATGATGGCAGCTACGATGGTGCTATAACGTCATCAGTTTTAAAAAATAAAAGAAAATAATATAACAGAGGGTATCATTTGGGTTCATATCGTATTATCCTACATAATGAAAAAAAAATATATATATATATACATGGTGTTTGAAAACTTTCTGTACAAATTGTAATGGGGGATAGGCAACACCAAGACAAACCCTTTTCGTCTATAAGTGTATGTCCGCTGACGTCACCATTCGGCGCGAGAGGGCGCCGCTGCAATTGGCTAAAGGTGAAGTGGGCTAGACTCGCGCTTGCCGCGGGCATTCTTAAATCGGACGTAGTACGCGTAACATGGAGCGCTTCACGACTGCTGAGATGGCTGACATGCATATGGTGTATGGGGCTGCCAATGGAAACGGAAGAGCTGCTGTGAAGTTGTACCGACAACGCTTCCCAAACAGACGTGTGCCAAACCACCAAACGTTTGCGCATTTGCATCGGCGACTGCGAGAAACTGGAACATTCCATGCAAACATGCATGACACTGGTCGGGAGAGAAACGTGCGCACTCCTGACATGGAAGAAGAAATCCTACGGCGATTTGAGGACAATCCAAGCGCAAGCACGCGAGGTGTTGCACGTATCCTCGGTATGAACCACGACCTGGTCTGGAGAGTGTTGCACGAGCAGCAGTTACATCCGTTTCATCGTCAGAGAGTCCAAACATTACAACCTCGGGATTACCCTCTTCGTGTGGAATTCGCACGCTGGTTTCTGCAGCAGACAGCGGTGCAGCCTAATTTTCCGGCTTATGTGCTGTTCTCAGATGAGGCCTGTTTCACACGTGAGGGTGTGTTTAACATGCACAATTTCACGTGTGGGCTCACGCAAATCCACATGCTACACGGGTGCATGCTCATCAAGAACGGTTCGCCGTCAATGTTTGGGCGGGTATCGTCCATGGCAAGTTGATTGGGCCGTACCTGCTGCCTGCCCGACTCGACGGGCGGGTTTATCGGATATTTCTTGAAGAAACGTTGCCGGAACTGCTGGAAGATGTTCCCGTGGCTATTCGTAGACGAATGTGGTTTCAACACGACGGGGCCCCAGCACACTCCAGCCACGATGTGCCGGATTATCTGAACGCCACTTTTGGGGACCGATGGATAGGCCGGGGAGGGCCAGTAGCCTGGCCACCGAGATCGCCCGATTTAACATGCCTCGATTTCTTCCTGTGGGGACACATGAAGAACCTCGTGTACGAGACTCCCATTTACTCAGAAGAAGACCTCGTAGCAAGAATCGCTGTCGCCGCTGGAACTGTTCCCGAAATGCCGGGAATCTTTCGACGTGTACGTCGGTCAATGCTTCGACGCTGTCGGGCATGCATTGATGCTACCGGTCGCAACTTTCAGCACCTTCTTTAAATAAACATGTTACGCGTACTACGTCCGATTTAAGAATGCCCGCGGCAAGCGCGAGTCTAGCCCACTTCACCTTTTAGCCAATTGCAGCGGCGCCCTCTCGCGCCGAATGGTGACGTCAGCGGACATACACTTATAGACGAAAAGGGTTTGTCTTGGTGTTGCCTATCCCCATTACAATTTGTACAGCAAGTTTTTAAACACCCTGTATATATATATATATATATATATATATATACATATATATATATATATATATACAGGGGTTGGACAAAATAATATGAACACCTTGATAAATGGCGGTTTTTATCCTTAATATGGAGTTGTTCCTCCTTTAGCGGCAATAACAGCTGCAATGCGTCGGGGAATTGATTCATACAGCTTTTCGACAGGGCTAGAGGAATCCTGAGCCATTCTTCGAGCAAACCCTGCTCCAGTTCCTCCAAAGACGCCGGCGGTGGGAATCGGCTTCTGACCTGCTGCTCCAACTGACACCACAGATGCTCGATAATGTTACGATCCGGGGATTGTGGAGGCCAATCCAAGCGTTCTACTTCACTAACATGCTCTTCAAACCAGTTTTTAACGACCCCAGCGGTGTGGATTGGTGCATTATCATCCTGGAAGACGGCGCCGCCATTGGGAAACAGCGTTTGGACCATGGGATGGACCTGGTTAACCCTACCATGCAGTACTACAGCTGGGCCAAGAGTATTCCACGATATTGCTGCCCAAACCATCACAGATCCGCCTCCATGCTTAACGGTTGGGGTCAGGCAGTCGGGGTCATAAGCATCCTTAGGCTGTCTCCAGACGTAAACTCGACCGGAACATGGAAATAGCGTAAAGGAGGATTCGTCGGAGTAGACTACATTCTTCCACCGGTCCATTGACCAATTCTTATGGTCATTACACCATTTTCTGCGCCGCTCAGTGTTGATGTGCGAAAGGAAGGGTTTGGCAATTGCAGCCCTCCCATGGTATCCAGCTCCATGGAGCTCGCGACGTACAGTTCTGGTCGATACCGGGCTTGCAAGATGCTGGTTAAGCTCTGCAGTCACTTTTGGAGCTGTGGTCTTATGGTTCTTTGTCACAATGCGCTTTAGCACCCGGCGGTCTCGATCACACAGCGCTTCTTCTTGCGTCCACTATTGCATTTGTCGGTGCTTGTCTTTCCATGGTTTTGGTATGCAGACATGACCATAGAGACAGTTCCTCTGGATACATTGAACATCTGAGCGGTTTTCGTCACCGATGCACCAGCCATCCGCGCTCCGACAATTTGCCCTCTTTGGAAGTCTGACAGGTCTTTCATAACTGCTAATTCATAATTCACTCAGGTCTGTAAAAACAAGGTGAGGGTTATAACATGACGTATACACTCTCTGTTATGCATTTAAATAGGTTTGCCAGTCATTTGACCGTTTACTTTGTGCCTAAGCAGTCCGTAAAGATAACCGGTGAAATCGGCGGGTGTTCATATTATTTTGTCTAACCCCTGTATATATATATATATATATATATATATATATATATATAAGAGAAGCGTCTAACACAGGTCGATCCTTAACAGTTGTTCAAACCCAACAAAAGTGTATATATATATATATATATATATGTATATATATATATATATATATATACTGTGTGTGTGTGTGTGTATATGTATATATGTATATATATATAGTCATTTTGCCACTGTGACGGTTACATCGATTGAAGTCCAAATAAAACCGCTATTATAGTAAAAATCCTGCAGTTAATCAGTTTTAAGTAGTACCAATATTTAAGTGAATATATAGTGCTCAGTGGTATTTCTCTTTAAGCAGTAAAATCGCAGCGTATATAAAAAAAAATAAAAACGAATCGAATTAATCTATACAGCATTTTTCCGAGTGTTTCTTTGTGAAGGAAATTAGCTGCCCATCGCTAACCTGAAGAAAATTTCTACAACTATCTCCCAGTTATCCCCCGTGGCAACACTCTCGAACACCAATCACTGAAAATTATACAGGGCGCCACATTCCCTATCCCTAGACGTAATAGAGAATACTTTCCCTAACTCAGTTTGAGTGAAGTCTAACTTACTGCCTCCCATAATACCCTTTTGAGTCAATGGTAAATAAATTCCCGCAACTCTGTGGTTTCTGTAACAATGCAACAGATAAGGCAAATGCGATGAAATGCGATCTATGCCAATCGCTTTTCGATTCCAAATGCCTGAAATGAGAAGATGAAGAAATCTGTCACAACGAACACAAAGTAACTTAATGGAATAAAGTTTTTCTGCAAAAACTGCATTACCAAAATAAACTCTTTTATGGTATTTAAAACAGAAAGAGACTAGGAAGAGAAAGTAATGGAAGAAAGTGCGAATAAAGAACAGAGAAAAACAGAAGAAACGAAGAAAAGCGAAGGAGAAATAAATCAAACACCGTCTCACAACGAGGTTGAAAACATATAGGCAACAGAGAGTATAAACGCATCAGATAGTATAAAGGCAATGAAGAACATTAGCACAAATAGCACAAATTGGAAAATAACCAGCGTGCAATCAAGTAAACAGTGAAACTGTCTCCCAATAAAAAGCAAAAAACAAAGGCCACGAGTAAAAATGGGGAAGGAATTATATGCAGATATGTAAAAGACAACTACAGATATAAGAGAAGACAATGTATGAAAATAAAAACCCACTCTAATAGACAGAGTTTATTTCCACAACAGTTTTGATGCCCACTGGCATCCTCCTCGGGTGGATACAGAAAAACGAATGAACCAAAACAAGAGGGAAAAACAGTCCAGGGACCGACCGTCAAGAAATTCGCACCTAGGTTAGATCCCGTTCTCCCGACATCGGAAGGGCATTTTCATTAAAAGGACCCGCTTATAAGTACATTCGCACAAATTTAAAACTATCTTCCTGTTCTAAACATACAGACTCTATTATTTTTTTTTTTACATAATTACATTTATTATTAAATTTATTACATTCAATATTGCATTATTATTTATTACAAAAATTATAAATTTATTATTACATTGGTTATTACATTGTTGTTTATTATACAGAACTTATAAACCGAAAAACGAATGAAAAAGGCGAGAAGGAAACAATCCAGAGACCATTGAGAAATTCGCACCTAGGTTAGATACCATTCTCCCGACATCGGAAGGGCATTTTATTACAGGGTCCCGTTTATAAGTATATTCGCACAAATTAAAACTATCAACTTGTTCTATACATACAGATTCTATTATTTTGACATAATTACTGCATTTATTATTGCAGTTACATTTTTTTCAACATTTATTATTATCACCTTTATCCTAGTTATTAAATTTATAATATTACCTTTATAGTTACATCTGTTGCATTTATATTTATTTCCACATTTATTACTTCCATTATTACATTTACGTTTATTATTCCATTTACATTTTACAAAAAAAAAAAAAATCGAATGAACTAAAAGCGAGTAAGGAAACAATCCAGAGACCTTTAAGAAATTCACACTTAGGTTAGAACACGTTTCCCCGACTCCGTAAGGGATTTTTTATCAAGAATCTCATTTAAGGGTCTAAGTTACAGTATAAGTACCTCCGCACAAATTAAAATTATCTACTTTTTCTATACATACAGATTATTACATACATAATTATTACATTTATAAAGTACCTTACTTGATTCCCAATCTATGGCATGATTATTTTGGCTGGCGTGATAAAAAATGGCATTATTAGTATTACAACTTCTGAACGCATATTTGTGTTCTTTAATACGGGTTTCAATATTTCTTCGTTTCTCCCACATATACTAAATCACAACTTTTACAGGGAATGCTGTAGACACAGGCTTGTTCCTGTTTTGCAACGTTATTCCTAACCAATTTACTTTTCACGATAGACGAATATTTGAACGCCAAAGCAAACTTAAAATCTTTCGTCAACGGTTTTACTCTTTCTAAGCCGGCAGTGTAAGGCAAACTCACATATTGTTTTTGTTTAACTGAAGGTTTCCGAGGGGCATAAAAAGATTTTCTGGCTTTAAAATACGCCTTTCTGATAAACCACTCAGGATATTTTAAATCCTTAAAAATGTTCTAAATCTTTGAATTTTCTGGGTCCAGCAAATGAAATCCTGAGTGCTCTTAGAAACATGGAAGAAATAATTGAGCTTTTAACCCCTTCATCATATGAAAAATAATGAATGTATGAATTACAATGAGTAGGTTTTCTATAGACCGTGAAATTGGGCTTTCCGCTTTCGTTAATAACCAAAACATCTAGAAAAGGTAATTGTTTGTCGTTCTCCCATTCATATTTAAATTTAATGGAGGGAACAAGATTATTTAATGACAAAGAAAGTGTCAAAGTTGTTCCAGTGGTCAGGCCAAAATGAGAAAATATCATCCACATAACGAAACCAAATTAGATTCCTGGGACATATTGTTTGCAACAATTCCGACTCATAATATTCCATGTACAATGTACTCAGTATTGGGGATAAAGGAACCCCATTCCCATACCAAAACGTTGAAAATAATTTTTTTTTTTTTTTTTTGTAAAATGTAAATGAAATAATAAACGTAAATGTAATAATGGAAGTAATAAATGTGGAAATAAATATAAATGCAACTGATGTAATTCTAATATTATATATTTAATAATTAGGGTAAATGTAATAACAATAAATGTTAAAAAAATGTAAATGCAATAATAAATGCAGTAATTATGTCAAAATATTAGAATCTGTATGTATAGGACAAGTAGATAGTTTTAATTTGTGCGAATGTACTTATAAGCGGAACCCTGTAATAAAATGCCCTTCCGGTGTCGGGAGAACGGTATCTAACCTAGGTGCGAATTTCTCAATGGTCTCTAGATTGCTTCCTTCTCGCCTTTTTCATTCGTTTTTCGGTTTATAAGTTCTGTGTAATAAACAACAATGTAATAACCAATGTAATAATAAATTTCTAATTTCTGTAATAAATAATAATGCAATATTAAATGTAATAAATTTAATAATAAATGTAATAATTATGTAAGAAAATAATAGAATCTGTATGTTTAGAACAGGAAGATAGTTTTAAATTTGTGCGAATGTACTTATAAGCGGGTCCCTTTAATGAAAATGCCCTTCCGGTGTCGGGAGAACGGGATCTAACCTGGGTGCGAATTTCTTAACGGTCTGTCCCTGGACTGTTTTTCACTCTTGTTTTGGTTCATTCGTTTTTCTGTATCCACCCGAGGAGGATGCCAGTGGGCATCGAAACTATTGTGGAAATAAACTCTGTCTATTAGAGTGGGATTTATTTTCATATTTTGACCTTCACGTAGAAAGAAGAAGTTTTTTGCACTTATAGAGGACAATGTATTATGAACATCGCCAATATATAATTTCTTCTATAATAATGGTCATTGTAAATTCGGAGACAGATGTAGATTCTACCACCTGGACATTTGCAGGACTTACGCAAAATATGGAACCTGCAAATACTGGAAAAAATGCTACTATTAACATCTACCGACGAACCCAAAGGAGCAATGGACAAAGTTCAAAGGACAATAGGAATAATAAGAATAAACCTATGTACACAAAATACGAAATAAAATTTTTTTCAACATCGCAGACACAATACGGTTGCTAAATGTCGTACAACCAGTGGTGGGCAAAAAGTAATCGATTACAAATAAAAATTACTAATGTCTGAAAATTAACAAAGTATACAGTAGAAATTACTTCTCTGGATTAATTATATTATAATTAATCCAGAGAAGTAATTTCTACTTTATACTTTTAGTTACTTTTCAGACATCAGTAATTTTTATTTGTAATCAATTACTTTTTGCACACCACTGCGTACAACGTATGCACTCTACACAGCTGGGAACTCCCGAGCCAAACCGCTTCCAGGCAAGAAGCTACTAGAACAGGTAGGGGGAAACGGATCTCTCTTGGAGGACCATAGGGCAAAGAAGCAAGCGATACCGAAGAAAAACGAACTTGAAATGCACAAAGGCAAACACAAAACATAGAACATAAATATTCAAGGAATAAGACCAAATCAATCACTCAACAAAGTTTCGTACCTGAAAGGATTTATGGACGAAACAAGGGCGGGCATCGCATGCCTCACAGGAACTCATCTTGAGGATTGCCAAGGAAATTGCGAAAACTGCGAATATTGTATTGATAAGAAAGAGATAAATATAGAGGGTTTCAACTTACTAAGAGCGGATAGAACAGCGAGACGTAAAGGTGGTTGTGCTATATATGTACATGAAGATCATATGACAGAGACGGTAATAAGTAAATCAAACAGCTTTGTGGAACTCCCAACAGTAAAAATAGGAAAACTAAACGTGATGCTAATAATCATCTATAGACCCTCCATCCCCCAATATAATGTGCTGCGGACACTTTAATTTCCCATTTATAAAATACCAAAGGGTGGATAGGAATATATATATATATATATACACCACGACAAGTTGGTCACAAGAGAAGACCAGGAGCAAGTAAAAATGTTGATGCCTCTCACAAACGCGTTTATACTGACACGGGAGATAACAGAAAATACCAGAAAAATAACTGCCTAGATCTGGTATTCACGAATAACATGAACTTCATTGTTGATATAAAAGTAACCCTAACTATTATCTCAGACCAGAACATAATCGAGATATCAACAAATATGGGGACAACATTAGAAGACAATACACATACTGAAGAAAGAAGCAAATTTGGGACTTTTAACTAAAATTCCAAGACAATAAATTGGGAAGCAATCAGATCACACATGGCCCAAATAGAGTGGAGAACGTAAGTATAGAGGAGTGTTCTGCACACGAGGAAGAGAAATACTATACTTACGTCGTTTCTATACATTAATATACTGCGTGGTCATTGCAGTTAAATGTACATACGCACCCCTCAGAAATAGACGCATTGAAAATCTTTGTTAGCGACACAACAATGCTATCTTTTAATTCTTTTAGTTGTATGGGATATATGGAATCCGGCCCCGGTGATTTACGCATTTTCATTTTATCAATATAACATTATCATAAGGTACTATGTCTATGACCGTATGGATATTCGTTACATCTTCTATAGTAAAAACTGACTTAAAAAATTCGTTTAGCAAGGTAGCCATTTCCTTGTTTTCAGAAACTAGATCTCTTTTAACATTTTTCAACGGCCCCAAGACACTTTTTACTGGATTTCTATTGTTGACGTATTAAAAGAATCGCTTGGGGTTTTCTTTACCGTCACGAGCTATGGAGATTTCAAATTCGCGCTTGGACTTTTTTATTACACTTTTCGCTTCACGCCTTAGAAATATGTAGTTGTTTCGTAACCACAAATTGTCTTTATCGCACTTATATAGCCTATAAGCCCTATCTCTACTCTTTATAATGTCTCCTACTCTAGAAGTAAACCACAAGGGCTTGTTGTTTAGTTTCGCACGCTTAATTTTGTACGATACACATTCCTCAATTTTAGTCCTACATACTGTTTCAAACGATTCCCACATTACTTTTGCGTTGGAGATCCCCATTACGATTTCCCAATTGACGTGTGACAATTTATTTCGAAATTTACAAAAGTCTGCGTGCTGGAAGTTAGGAATTTTAGTCGAGTCAGCTGGTTTCGAGTGACTTACTGAGAGGACAAACTCTACCATATTGTGATCGCTATTGCTAAACGGTTCTATTACTTGAAGATCAGTAATTAGCCTATCATCCGTAGTTATTACTAAATCTAAAATACTGTCCAACCTCGTAGGTACCCCAACCTTTTGAATAAGAAAGCTATCCTCTAGAAAATTAACTAAACGATTACCTTCCGCGTCTCCCTGCATTGTATCGTAATTCACGTTGGCGCAATTAAAGTCACCCATAACTAAAGCCTGCTCACTACCTATTATTCTCTTTAGTTCACGATATAACGCTTCGTCCGTATCAGCTGTTTGATTAGGGGGCCTATATATAATCGCAACAACAAGTTTGAAATCGTTCAATTTATGTTCGGCTGTAGTCGAATCTATTGGTTCTGGAATTGTGTGCTTTACTTCTATAACGTTCGCAATATTATCTTTGATATACAGCAAAACACCGCCTCCTCGCCTACCTATTCTGTTTTTAACAAAAAGTCTATAACCTCTAATTTGATACTCCCCTACAAAGTCACGTGTTTCAGTGCTAAGCCACTATTCATTTAGCGCAATTAAATCATAGTCTTTACAAGCAATTAAAGAAAAAAATTCATTTATTTTATTTCGTAGGCTACGAGCATTTAAGGATAGAACCTTCAAATTGTTTGTAATTGCGACACCTTCGCGAGCGCAGGGAAAATTTGTGAAAATTACGCTGGGACCGTTCGAGTTACGGCAGCCTGAAAAGAAGAGACAGTATTATGAAATAGTCTTCATAAACGTGCAGCTCCAACGTCATTAAGATGAAGTCCATCTCCTAGGAACAAGTCCCTCCTGCCGTAGAAACTGTTCCAAAAATTCGCAAAAGGCACTCCTTCCTGTTGGCAAAGAGACTTTAGGGTATTGATGATATAGTTCTCCTTGCTGTAGAAATCGCTCCGTTGGATAATTCGAGGAAGTATACTTGTTAAAACAATCTTATTAGTTTTTCCTTTAGTCGTCCTAGTAAGTCCCTGTTAAAACGTTATTAGTACCGACATGAATAACATACGTTGTGTCCTCAGACGTACCGTCTGTAAAATGGTCAACACTATTAGTTATATCCTCCACCCTTGCACCAGGGTAGCAGTAACGGCGCCTACGACAAGGGTTTCTCCCACAGAATTCCTCGAGCTGCCCTCGAACAATGGAATCGCCAACGAGTCGTATTTCCGGTTCATCAGCATCTTCGAAACCTAAAACAGAAAACTTACTGTTTGTTATTACTGGTAGACAAGTCTTAGGTTTCCTCAATAGGGCTCCATTACGCACTCGAACGAAGGGTTGGGAATTAGGGGAAGAGAGAAGGCTATTAGTACTATTTATATTATTAGTAGAAACTGAGGCAGGAGGGGTCGTAACTGGAGTCTCAAGGGATTTTAATTTTGCAGTCAGGCGCATCACGCTTTCTTCAAGTCTAACTCTGGCCTCCATCTCACGTTCTAACTCGTTCCTCAGGACCTCCATGCTTGAGCACCACCTGCAAACTAACTGTTCATTATTATTATTAGCCATTGTAAACGCGTAAGCGGCAAATTTCCCTTCATAACGACTGCAAGTACTTGATGGGGGTGCCATGCTCTTAATTAGTTAAAAAACAAAAAACAAAACATGAGCGTTTGGAAATTAATAAATTACAACGTAGGTCTACCGCGTGCTTATTGTGCCGTCACCTGCGCAAACCCACAAAAAATGTTCCTGAAACGCAGAAACAGGTTCTTGTAACATAAATTTATACTAAATGAATATGTAATTAAGCTGCCGACGAAAGATCTGTAAAAGAAAAAGTATTAATAAAACTTATCTGTCCGCTATTCGACTGACTTTTTCTTTCCGTTTTTCCTTTTTCCCACGGTGGGTGACCACACTCTACTTGATCCCCCGAAGGAAGGGAAAATGAACCTTATGAAACCTCGTTTCTGATAGATTTGAAAAACAAAAAGGGCAAACCAAGGGAATTTCAACCTTATGAAATCTCGTTAGTAATAGATTCGGGAAACAAACAAGGCAAGCCACGTGCACTAGCCTTGGTTTAATCAAATAATATATTAATGAATAAAGTCAATAAATGAAATATATTCTTTATCGAATGATTAATAACACGAAGTAATGTAGTTAAGAATGCACCAAACACTTTTTTTTAAAGACACTTCAACGAAAACATTTATTCAATTGGTAACACTGGACACTCGATAAAACACGTCTGTTCACAAGGAAAGACTGATCACTAGTAAGTTAATAGTATACAACAGAAATACGATAGGGTGAAGATATACTTACCAATATAATTTAATGAGAACAATGTGGCTGACTGTGCTTCATAATTTCTGAAAATCTTGGTTTGACACTTTGTGATACAGCTATTCGAAGGTCCGGTTCCAAGTTCAGTTTATTTCGATTCTTGATTTTAATACCTATCATAGCAGAAAAAGACACGTCACACAGATATGTAGATCCAAATGGAAGGAGCGCATCGTTCACTGCGCTTACTAAATCTGGGTACTCATTTTTTTAATCCAATCCACCAATTGTGCACAGTTTTCTGTTGAAATTCGGTTCGTAAACTTGTATCTTCCCTGATGTCAATCAACTGTTATTTACAAAATAATGCGGCGATCTCGAATTGTGATATTTAGCTTGCTAAATTTTAATCGCAAGTAAGCGATATCGCGGATACTATCTCGCAAATTCCTAGGAATGACTGTGTGTTAGCGAGTATTTTCTTTCTCGGTCATCTTCTTGAAATTCAAAAACTTTCTACGAAAAAACAATGATAAATCAGAATCATCAAATTTTCTTCGCGCACCTCCTAGATCGGCAGGCGCGCCCCACTTTCGAGACCACTGGTGTAGAGGATAGGTGCTAGTGTTGTAAATTACTACATATATAAATCGGTTTGTTTGTGTTAGGTTTTGCATTTATTGTCATTAATTAAAAATACACTACAATACTTCCTGAGTTGTGGATTAAATTAGTGCGTCTAATAGAACTCGTGAACTCTAGCGAAAACATGATTAAACGAATAAATGTGTTTACTCTCGTGGTGAACGGTTCGCTTCTACCTACCCAACTCTGTCAGCTGTCCCCATTGCTTCAGTTCTTTCGTCTTTCATATTGTGAGTATCGCCAGACAGTTATTGTGTATAATAGGTGAGTTCTTGTTGCACCTTGCATATCATATATACTATAATTAGTTACTGTATTTTCAGGTTTAAGATTATTGTTAATGCATATGCGAAACATCTGAAAAAATCAGAACGAAGAGGTGGTAAAAGAAAACAGGAGCTTTAGCCTAACTTGAATTATATACATGCATAGATACAGTACACCCACAGCTTTGTCCGGAGTTGAAGGACGTGTCCCCATGTGGCGAATGGGGGAATGCATCTTTCTCTAATAGGTGGTCCCTAATCGCTGTCGTGTTTTCACCCGAGGAAAGTTTCATAATGCACGAACCAAAACTTAATATATATATATATATACATATACATATATATACAGTATATATATATTGCCGCTGTTTGAGTCGAGTAATTGTTGAACCAAAATTCTATATTTATGTTAACCCCTCCGTCTATGGCCTTGGTCGGTTCGAAGTTGACGGGGGTTCTGGTTAGGTGGCAGCAACGGATTTGTTACTCTGGAGTAGCTGGTACCGTATAGGGAATCGCAGTAGTCTCTCTTATACTACTCTCCGATTTCTTCTTGTAGTGGATCAGAGGATTCTGTGAAGCTGATTAAATTCTCTGAAGGTTCCCCGATTCTTCTTGTAACGTATCGAGAAATTATTGTTTCTCTATTTAAGATTAAGTTCTCTGAAGAGAGCAAAGCTCGAAGGAGAAGATAAAGAATTTCTCTTACTGTAGTTCACTGCTAAAATGTCACAAGTAATGTTCAGCCTCTAAGTTAGATCAGTCAAATCAGAATACATATTTGAAAACTTACATGAGTTTATACAGTATACCCAAATTTTTTTGACATCATTATTATTTAATGTTGACTTGTTTTGTTTTTTATTATCAGTAGGCTGCATTATTTTTGCACAATATTTGAAGATAAGGTAAATATTTTAGCTGTGGCAACGTCTAAACAGATAAGCAAGATATTGGAAGATAAAGCCATATTTTTATCTTAAAGCGCATATTCACAGACTTCATGTTATCAAGATCTGCCGAGTTAACTAAAAATGGAAATTGAAGTATGCATTTTATTATTATTTACACTTAAACATGCATAGGAGCAAAAATTAAAGGCTTGATATTTAAAAATTAAACGTTAAGCAAGGCATGACTTCATCTTTTATAACGAAGAAAGAATGTATACAGAAAATGAACATTGTAGAATTTAATTAGGTTTCATTATTAAGCTAAATCTAAAAAAATGATTAAGTAATTTAAAAAAACAATTCACCAATTATTTGGCAGAAATAAAATAGAGAGCAAATCAAAATTTTTTCTAAACTCGTGTTATGCATTTTAGGCTTATGTAAAAATGAATCTCTGAATATAAAGATTATGTAAATATAAGGATTATATAAATACAAGAATTATATAAATATAAATATAAGGATTATATAAATACAAGGATTATGTAAACATAAGGATTAGATAAATATAAGGATTTATATAAATATACGAATTATATAAGAATTATACGAATGAACATAAGAATATAGGAATTCTTCATTGTTCATTTTTACATTTACATGGGGATGTTATGTTTGCTTGTATTTGTACAAATAGTAATTTCATCTTTAAGTTAGCTGAAGCCTCTATATAGTAATTTCATTTAAGTTAGTTGAAGTCTCTATAATTTCAATAATAACTTTTAGTTTTAAATAAAATGATCGTGAGAAATATTTTAGAATTATTCGAATGTTCGAAGTTTTTTAAAGATATTTAAGGGATAATAGCAATCAAAATATCATTACTAATCGCATCATCGTTAAACAGAGAAGACGTTTTTAAAATAACTCCAGTATTTAGTTTCTTATTGTCCTTTGTTTTTTTTTAAAGAAGTGTAAGTTTATTGAATACGAAACTAGAGAAATTTTAGTTCCGGTTTCATATATATATATATATGTTAAACACAGACTGTGTTTAACATATAAGTTTCTCAGGGGACCATTCTGAGTTTGTATATATATATATATATATATATATATATATATATATATATATATATATATAAATAATTTATATTATATATATATATTTACATATATATTTATTTATATAAAATTATATATATAATATACTGTACATAACCAAAGGTTATATATATATATATATATATATATATATATATATATATATATATATATATACACAGGGTGTTTCAGGAGGAAAGGTCAATACTTCGGGAGGTGATAGTATCGGTCATTGTGATAAAAAAAGTTCATATGAACATGTATCTAATTCTGAATGGTTCCGGAGATAGAGCTGTTTGAATCTGATGCGCGCGTAGCTCTTACTCCCCCTTCCCTCCCCTATAACCTTGAACCATGTAAGCTGTAATGTAAGCATGTAACATAAGCCAATCGACAGCTAACTGTTGTGAGTGACATTGTTTGGTGTTTGAAACAGTGTTAAGTACGCCACACACCTTCACACATGCCAAATATGCAGATATGGCGTATGTCTACGGTTTTTGAGATGGAAATGCAACAGCTGCTGTTGCTGAATACCGTCGACGGTTTCCGAACCACAGAATTCCGGATCGAAGAGTGTTTACCAGGGTTTTCAACACATTGCGTGAGATTGGTACACTTCCCAGCGCTCATGTTTCATCTGAACGTGAAGGTCAACAAGATGTGGATGAAGTGGAAAACATTCTTCAGTCTCGGTGTACCACACACAAGAGTATGGCGAACATTACCTGAGGAAGGCTTGCATCCATATCATGTACAGCGTGTACAACACCTTCAACCAGGAGACGCTGCCATGCGACTGGAATTTTGTCATTGGGTAAATGCTAATCGCCGATTGCTTCGATTAATTCCGTTCACCAATGAAGCTACTTTCACCCGTGACGGTATCAACAACACTCGTAACTCTCATCGTTGGTTAGACGAAAATCTAAAGGCCACTGTGGAAACAAATTTTCAACATCGCTTCTCTGCCAATGTGTGGTGCGGTATCATCGATGATCAGCTGATTGGCCCTGTTACTTTAGAGAATCGTCTTACAGGACAAAGTTACCTAGAATTTCTGCAAAATGAATTGCCAGGACTATTGGAGGATGTTCCTTTGGCTACACGCGCTGGTATGTACTTTCAGCAGGACAGAGCTCGTCCACATTCTACCCGTCTGGTGATGCAATACCTAAATAAAACTTTCCCTGGTCGATGGATCGGCCGTGGTGGTCCCATTCAATGGCCACCAAGGTCTCCAGACCTTTCTCCGTTAGATTATTGTTTGTGGGGGTGGATGAAAAGTCAAGTTTACAAAAGAAAGGTGGATACACGAGACGAATTGCTCGCGCGCATTTTGGATGCTGCTGCCCGCATAAAGGAACGTCAAGATCAACTCTGACGAATAACACGCGATCTTCGCACACAAGTTGCAAAGTGCATTGAGGTTCACGGTGGGATTTTCGAAAACGTATTGTAAACTGTAACAAATTTGTCATTTCTGTATCTGATACCATTCAAAATGACAATGTTTAAACATTAAATGTTAGAAACAGTAATTGGTTTCTTTTTCTTCATTACCATTAACAATGCTTTTGTATTTGTAGATTCAAACAGCTCTATCTCCGTAACCATTCAGAATTAGACACATTTATGAACTTTTTTTCTCACAATGACCGATACTATCACCTCCCGAAGTATTGACCTTTCCTCCTGAAACACCTGTATATATATATATATATATATATATATATATATATATATATATATATATATAGAGAGAGAGAGAGAGAGAGAGAGAGAGAGAGAGAGAGCTGCTATAGAGAGCTGCTTCAGCTCTCTCACGTTTTCCTCGGGGCATCCTGCAACAGAAGACCTTGCTTCCGCGCACTTGGCGCGATGCACCACGCGCGGAGGATAGCCAAGGCCATCTACTCACTGAAGATCTTCCTATTCAAGGACCAGAGAAAACTAACGGCGCATGAGAGGGCTGGCATAACAAACACTTGTCTTTTTGTCTCTCGTCTACGCCCTCTACTGGCATGAGGCCCCATTTCCAGAAAAAGCACCCTTTAATGACATTAACCTACTTGCCCTCCTGCACGAGTACCCTGTGCGTTCCGTCAAGGACGCGGCGGTCAAGGCGTTCTGTCGCCAGTTATGGTACTTTTCTGAACACCTCGCGCCCCTCGCCCTCTTCGACGATCGCGTTAAAGAGAAGACTAAAGCAGCCATGGTCGGAAACTTCTCACTTTCTCCGAACCCTGAAGCTCCCAAGCGAGTGGATGGGAAGGAGTTCGACCATCGCACTCCTTTAGAAGCGCACATCACGAGCAGTTCGTTGAAATTGTTCAACCTTCTCTCTGTGAACGGCCAAGAAGAAGCTAAGGCGTTCTTGTCGATGCCACTAGCCCTCTGGCCAACGGACCCAATGTATCAGGCATTGAAGGCCAAAGTCAAACTCCTGAAGGTCGTCAATGATAGTGCTGAACGTGCTGTTTCTCTTATCACATCATACAACGCTGCACTGACGAAAGACGAGACTCAGAAATAATACTTGTTGCGGCTCATCAGCAGTCACCGCAAAACCTTACCGGTTTCAACAAAGGCGGTAGTGAACGTCAAGAAACGGGTTCTTTGAGATTTTTTTATATCTCACGAACGAGATTGAAGTTCTTTTGTATTATCCGATGTGATACAAGTGTTGTTATTATTGTTTTTCTTTTCATTGCTATTATACAAATAACTTAATAAGGGATTAGGAAACAATAAAAGTTAATTTTTTACAGTTTTGTTTCAAGCACCAAAAATGTAGGAAAAGTAAGCGACCTTTAGATATTCTCCGATATGCCTAATGTTTTGCATGCTTCATTAGTTTTTTATATGTAACAAGGAGAAACTTGTGGAAATAAACATTTCTGACTTTGATATTTTTGTGCCATTCTAACCATTCTAACCACCACCTTTGGCTTTCCTCTTATTTCACTAACATCCCTGGTGAACTAGCTTACAACTTTTGCTAAATGACCAAGAGCAGATTATACAGCACCCTACTTGTATCCCCGATCGCCTTGGAAATACGTCATACATTCTGGATTTATTTCTTACCCCTCATCCTTCTTACTCTGAGAAACTATTTTCCGTTAGCTCCTCCAACCATAATCTTATATCAGATTCCTGTCCTATCGCCCAAATCCGGCCTTTGGATCCTTCCATGAGGTGCCGCTGATTGGGAGACCCTTAGGCAATATTTCAGTGAATTCCCATGGAATAATTACTGCTTCCGTAGTCGGGGCCCTTCAGAGTGTGCTGAGCGCATCACGGAGGTGATTCTGTCGGACATGGAGGCGTACATTCCATATTCTATTTCTACTGCTAATGCAACAAAACCTTGGTTAAACTTTACTTATTCGAATGCTATCCGCAACAGAGAGGAGTATTCAGCCTGTCTCAAAGAAGGGTGACCGCTCTCAACCCTCTAATGATCGTCCAATTACTTTGATTTCTTGCTTCTCTAAAGTTTTTGAATCTATCCTTAACAGAACGATTCTGAAACACCTCTTTTCTCACAATCTTCTTTCAGATGGTCAGTATGGGTTCCGCAAGGGACGTTCTACTGACGATCTTCTTGCATATCTCTCTGACTCTTCGTCATCCTCTTTTCGGGATTTCGGTGAAACTTTTGCTATTCAGCAGACATATCGAAAGCTTTTGATCTGGCACAACTCTTTAATTCGAATCTGTCCTCTTTCGGTTTCTATCCTTCTGTTTGTGCATTCATCTCTAATTTCCTTTCTGACCGGTCTATAGCTGCGGTGTATATGGTCACTGTTCTCCTAAAGCTCTGAACAGTGTTCCTGAAGGTTCTGTCCTGTCACCCACTCTTTTCTTTTTATTTATTAATGATCTTTCAATTCGTACTTCCTATCCTATTCACTCCGATGTCGATAATTCCACTCTTCACTTCTCCACCCGCTTCCCAAAGCCTCCCTCACAACGGTCACTCCATGATTCGCGTAGTACGGTTATGGAACACCTGTCCTCTGATCGTTTTCCTAAGCTGATTGGGGCAGAGAAACGACTATCCCCTTACCTTCAACAACACACAACTCAATCCTTCCTCTTCTCTTAACATTTTTGGCATTTCATTTTCTCGTGAATTTTCATGGAAAGATCACATATACTCTCTTTCTAAAACAGCTTCTAAGAGGTTAGGTGTGCTGTACCGACTCCGCAGTTTCTTCACGTCTCTTACTGATTGTTTTCAATCTCTCTCTCTTCGTCGCAATTCTGCCTCACTCTCTCTTTACTATTGCTATTATAACGGGCACTGCTCTTGTGAACTCTCTAATTGCATGACTTTTCCCTTATGGAGAGCACGTAGTACCAGACTTTTGACACTTTCTCTTTCATTTCTGTCAAACTGTCTAACGCAAGGGTTAATCGGTATTTTCAATTTTTCATCTACTCAACCGGTCAACTCTGGAACAATCTTCCTCAATCCATATTTCCCCCGTTTTATGACCTCCAATCTTTCAAACGCAAAATATTTAGGCATCTTCAAATTCTTGGACCATCATTTTGGCTCTCTTCTTCTTCTATGTGGGGGGGGGGAGGGCGCTTTTGCGGTAATTTGCCCTTGGACCCTCATTCCTGCATAAAAAATAGTTTATAGTATTGCGCATAGGCGTACGAGCCTGGGGGGGGGAGGGGCTGAAGGGGGGATGAATTCGGGCAAACTGGCTCTGCATTCGGGCAAAATGAAAAAAATAATAGCTTGTAAAAGTTGGAGAAATGCTAGCCTTATATCATATTATAAATTCAGGATCAAAAAGTTATACGATAATTTCATATTTTTATTTATTAGCTGTTATTAAGTACTTATTAAGCTGTTATTAGTACTTACAGGCTATTTTTTTTATTCCAGGTTTAATCTAGATTTTACTATGGTATTTAACCCAAATAGGGGCTATAAGTCTTTGCTTAAAAATTCAAAAGAATATCTAATCCTTGTCGTGAGTTAATTGCTTTCTAAGCTTATCATGAATATTGAATTGGTAAGTTGAAATTTTTATAATTAGGTAAGGTACGAATACCTTATTAGCCAAATTAAATAGGTAAAGTCCTATCCCCTAGGTCTATTCATTTAAACTTGCAGGTATAATTTTATTTAGGCTAGGCCAAACTTTTATCAAACTCAAGTAAATTAAGTCTAACCTTATAAATGACATGCTGTATATTATTATTTAGCTAATTAGTGACATAATTAGCTTGATACTAACTACTTGAGATTTCTATTAGGGTCTCTTTTTAGGCTAGGTGCTTAATGCTTAATTTTATGATAATATGTTTGCAGACTGCACACCAATTTTAGACGAGCTGAGCAACCTGTATATAGCCTTTGGCTTGAGATTTCTCTTTGTGAGTGGGTCTCTTTTTCTAGTTGTGTTACCGTAGCTGCCTGGTACCAATTGCAAAAAGCATGCAGCCTATACACCCAGTTTGGGTTTGCTAAGCTGCTGCAGCTTATCAAACCCAAACTGGGAATATAGGCTACATGCCTTTTGCAGCTTAGCTGCATATAGCTGAATCTGAAGTGGTAGTAGTGCAATGTAGCTACATGCGTTATTTATGAGATGATGAAAAATAAATTAATATATTAATATATAAATTAATATAAATAAATTAATAATTTAATAATAATAATAATAATAATAATAATAATGAAATTTTTATATAGTTCTAGTGCTTTATATAGACTGACTATGGTAATCTGGTAAAATTTTTATGCGGTAGCGGTACTATATTTGAATTTAACCTGAATAAAGTGTATGACTAAAGTGTATGATAATTTTAGAAATTGTCAGCATTTCAATCCCTCATCAGAGCATATTTTTCAGTCACTCACGAGTCACGGCCAATTTTTTGTAATTTCAGATTCAGTTTAGCCATTGTCCATAGTCACAATTATGGCATCGTCATCTAAATCAGAGAACTCGCGTAAACGACACTATCGTCAGCGCGTTATGTGCTGAAAAATCAGCTTGAGGCACATGCTCAATGGACATCGCCATCCATCCAGAACGAAATATTAGATATTGTATCTAAATCTGTTGCTAAGCGAATCATTTCAGATGTGTTGTTCAGCAGAAAGTTCGGAATAATCATGGATGAAACCTCTGCTAGTAATCATATAGAAGAAGTGGTCCTTTGAAGTACATTTTGGAAGGCAAAACGAGAGACTTTCACTGGATTTTTTTCGACAGCATCAGCTAAGGGTGAAGTGTTGTAGGAACTCGTTAAAAGGATTATCAGTGAGCGTGGTCTAAAGTTAGAAGACATTGTTGGTGAATATTTTGATGGTGCTGCTAATATGAGTGGCGTTCGTAAAGGATTATCATCTCGCATAAAAGAGTGTTCACCACAAGGATTATATGTACACTGTTATGGTCACCTCCTCAACCTGGCACTGAAGGACACAATGAGTGAGGTAGAGCCACTTAGAAATATACTTGGGACAATCAATAACCTTTATAATTTCTAGAGGCTAGTCCAAAACGCCATGACCTTTTCAAGAATACTGAGGTAGATGATGACCACATTGCTCTTACACTAAAATCCTTGAATGTAACGAGTTGGTCATGCCGATGGGAGGCAGTGAAAGCCGTCACTGGACAGTTGGTGAAAATCGTCAAAGCCCTTATCATCTTAGCTGATGATAAAGACACCAAGACGTATACGGAGAGCAGTGCTCTTCTGAATGCTATATGTGATTTTGATTTTTTATTTGGATTGCTCCTTCTGAAGGTGATATTGCTAAATACCAACAGTCTTAGCAAATGCCTTCAGGAAAAGAGTATGGACGTTATCACCGCCAGAAGAAATGGCGACCTCATTATCAAGACACTTGGTCACTGTCGAGACGAGGATAACTTTGAATTCTTGTGGACTGCAGCACAGACTCTAGCTAGTAAGATCAACAAAATAATAAATGAGACTCGTTTTACAGTCAAGGAGGGCAGAGCACCAAGAAATAAACCATCCCGCCAATTGCAAGCACTCATCGGTGAATCATCTGATCCTGCACCTGTACAAACTCCAAAAGAACACCATCGTGTCAATACATATTATCGAAACTTCGACATAATGATCGCAGAAATAAAATCGCCCTTTGAAGGAAATGATCAAGACATTTTATGTGCCTTAGGGGACATAGTTCTGAATGATTCTCCTTCTGATCACAGCTTCAAAGTGGTATCAGACTTTTATCATGTTGACAAAGATCTACTCGAAGTGGAGAAGAGCATATATATAACTTCACTTGCTGAACATTCCAACCCTCCGATGAAAACTGCGGCAGAAGTCGTCGAAAGTATGTTTCATTATGGTCTAAATGAATTACTCCCTGTCTTTTCCGAGGTTGCAACCACCCTGGCATTAATTCCGGCCACTTCATGCTCAGCGGAAAGATCTTTCAGTGGACTGCGGCGCATGAAGACCCATCTCAGCACAACAGTGGGAAAAGAGCGTTTAAACAGTGTTGCTGTCATAAACATTGAACGAGCGTATGCTAACAGAACAATTGAAAATGATATGGATAAAATGATCGACACTTTCGGTAGGCGAAAAGGGCGAGACAAATACTTTTTCTAAGTTTTTCATAATTTTAGTTTGTAAATAGCAACAAATTGAAATTGCTTATTTCGAGAATTTCCCCTTATGCAGGAAATGGCTTTATGTTTCAATTGTTACACTGATGTGTTTTCTTTAATTTCTCAAAAGATATGTTGTTTCAACTTTCATTTTACATTGTGAGCACAGTAGGTGCTACTAAATTTATTTAAGTTGTGTTGGCTCACAAGTTTTTATTATCTTTCTTATGCACGAATAAAATATTTGATATAGTCTTCTGCCCTATTAATCAAAATTAACTAAGTACCGGTAGGGAATACAATACATCATGGAAGTTGCATGAAAAAGAGAAACATTGTACAATTAATTTTGCAAAGCATGACACGTATCCTTTGGTAATGTTAGTGCTTCTAATGGCCTGTAGGAGTGAGCCTGTAATTATCCTAATTTCCTAAATATATATATATATATATATATATATATATATATATATATATATATAATATATAATATATATACTGGGTGATCCAGATAAATGGGACCCATAAAAAAAAGCCAAATATTCTTAATATTTAATTCCTTTTATAAAAACTATATATCATTCGAAAGAGTAGAGTTACAAGTTTATTATGAAATATTTATTTTTTTAAAATGACTCATTTCAAATGTGCTCCATTAGTTGCCAAGCATTCCAGTGTTCTCGCTTGTAAGTTCTGCATCACTTTTGCAAGAGTGTGCGGTGGTATGGCCTGTATCTCATTTGTGATGGCGGCCTTCAATTCTTGCAAGGTCGTTGGGTTATTTCTGTAGACCCTACTCTTTAAATATCCCCAGAGATAATAATCTAAGGGAGAAAAATCCGGAGACCTTGCGGGCCATTCAACGTCCCCAAATCTTTAGATTAACTCGCCTGGAAACGTTTGACGCAAAACTGCCATGCAGTTCGTCGTGGTATGGCAGGTAGCTCCGTTTTGTTGGAACCAGTGGTTTTCTAGACAAAGATCTCTTAATTTAGGAATAAGGAAATCGGTCAACATTTTTTCGTAGCGATCACCATTTACAGTGACCGTGTTTCCGGTGGAATCCTCGAAAAAGTACGGCCCTATGATCTGAGATGCAGTAAGACTACACCAAACAGTTGCACGCTGACTATGCAACGGGACTTCGGTAATATTCAATGGATTTTCTGTTGCCCAGAAACGACAATTTTGTTTGTTTACAGTTCCATTCAAGTGAAAATGGGCTTCGTCTGACAGAATGAAAGTTGCTAGAAAATTGGTGGTGTCATTTACCTTCTGTTGGATCCATTGACAGAATTGTCGTCTTCGTGCGAAATCTCCATCGTTTAGTTGTTGCACTGTTTGAATTTTATATGGAAAGAGCATTAAATTTTGCTTGAATATACGGTGTGTTGTTCCATATCCAACTCCTAACAGCTTTCTCGAGAAGCACGTCTGTTGCTTATGTTAGGATTATCCTGTACAATTTCATGAGTTCCGTTAATGATCTCGTCTATCCTTGCTGTGCGCACTCTTCCAGTTGGTTTTCTTTTTCCAATGCTGCCAGTTAGGGAAAAATTTCTGACACACCGACGGATTACTTTCTTGAAGGGATGTTTGACATCTGAAAATTTGTCTTGAAAGATCTTTGAGCTGAAAGTACACTTCTTCCATGCTCATAATATTGCTCAGTTATGAAACGCAGCTGTTCCACAGTCCATGCAGTCATCTTGAAGGGTTAGTTTTAACTAACACTTTTATTTTGTTTTGTATCTTGTCTTGTCTTGTATTGTCAAAACCTATACAATCCTGTACAAACTTGGGATCTTTTCCATTTTATGGGATCCACCTTTTTTTTTAAATAAATATATTGTTCTGAAGCATGTTTTATGCTGATTCCAAATATATTATTCTTTTTCAGGAGAAATAAAAAATAAGAAAGTTATAGTCAATAAATTTTTATTATTTATATGATATGCCACGATGACGTCATTTGTACGATAACGTCATCGTAAGCTCAGTTAGGGCCTAATAGCCTATTTCTAATAGTTCAAATCAGTTGTTAATTTACCTTGAATGAAAATATTTGCTTCGACTTGACAATATGGAAAATTATAACTTAATTTGGCTAGCAACAATCGTGGAACAATCGTGGATTATAACAATTACTTTAGAGAGGTAATTAAGTTTTAAACAATTAACCTAACCTAACCTAACTAAACTAACCTAACTAACCTAACCTAACTAAACTAACCTAACTAACCTAACCTAACCTAACTAACCTAACCTAACCTAACTTAAACTATGCAATATGAGAAAATAAAGAAATATCGTATAAATAATAAAATATTAATGACTATAACTTTCTTATTTTTTATTTCTCCTGCAAAAGAATAATATATTTGGAATCAGCATAAAAATATGCTTCAGAACAATATATTTATTTTAAAAAAATGGTGGTTCCCATAAAATGGAAAAGACCCCAAACTTGTAACTATTCTCTTTCGAATGATGCGTATGATTTTATAAAAGGACTTATACTTTAAGAGTTACAGGGGTTTCTTTTGGGTCCCATTTCTCTGGATCACCCTTTATATATACACAGTTAATTACATTAACTAACTAATTTCGGGCATTCTTTGTTGTAACTTAAAAATTTGGCCAAATTTGTATCAGCCCCCCAAAAAGATTAGGTGCCGTACGCCTATGGCCTTAAAACATATTTCGTAGATACATTTTAAAAAGTCACGGTCAATACTTTTTACAAATAAATGGTTGGGGTTCAGAGACAACCGATGGAAGGTTCTTAATCGTATAAATTCGCAATATTTCCTTACACGCCTTGTCATTCCGGAATATACTTGTATACGGTTTCAACTTCGTTGGGGAATATAGTCCAGTCAATCTGTGATTGGACCTGGAAGTAATTGTAACAGAAATGGTTTTAACTGTTTTCGCACCCTTACCTCAACATAAATGATATATTTAAAACTTGCCACAAACGGGCCAGGCCAATTTCCGTAAATCCAAGATGGCCGCCGCTACCATCGGTAACAATAAAGTGGCACCAAATTTTTACTATTCACTCAATTTCTTATTGTATTATATCATTCTGTAGGTTTTAATGGTCAACGAAACCATTAAAATGGATTAGAATAGTGTTTGATCTTAGTTTGTCAATTATGGCGGCCATCATGAATTTTAAAGATGGCCGACGTGTGAAAAACCTGCATTTACTTATATCTTCGTTTCTAATATACCGGGTGCGGCAAAAATAACGCCCTTTTTAGTTTATTCTCTTTTATTGAAGGAAATAAATCAATTACAGCATTTTAAGAGAAATAATAAGGTTTTTAAGAAAAATAATTACTTTTTCAGTAAAAACTAAAAAATAACTGGAATTTAATTAATTTTGTGGTTGGCTCAATACACCTTAAAAAAATGTACTCTACATACATAGTATTTACTAACCTAATGATCATGTTCAAAATGCTCCCCTTAGTGTTCAATACAACACTGAACCCTACCAGCAACACTTCTACAAACCTTTTGACACATTTCTACGTTAATTGTAGTAAATTTTTCACGAATTGTTTGTCTTAATTCAGGAAGTGTTTTCGGTTTGACCTTGTAAACAAGATCTTTCAGTACACCCCACAAGAAAAAGTCAGGTGGTGTTAGGTCTGGCGATCGTGCTGGCCACTCAATTGCTCCACGTCGTCCTATCCACCTCCCTTCGAAATTTAAATTTAACCATTCCCTAACGAGTAACCCATAGTGGGGTGGCGCACCATCCTGTTGAAAGTAAATTCCATTCTGATTTCTAACTCTCGGCCAGAATTCAGTTTGCAGCATTTGTAAATAATTATCTTGATTAACAGTACTATCAAAGAATATCGGGCCTATTATTCCCATGGAAGAGATGGCTGCCCAAACTGTCACTCCTGGTAGGTTAACGTCTTTTTCCAAGATAACATGTGGGTTAACATCGCTCCAGTACACACAATTATGGCGATTGATATGCCCGTTCAATTTGAATGTTGCCTCATCTGACCACCATATCTTATCAAGAAAGGTCTCATCTTCATTGACTTTATTCCGGAAATTTTCGCAAAACTCTAATCGTCTATCTGCATCTCCATCATGCAAGCTCTGTAACACGCGAGGGATGTAAGGCTTCATCTTGTTCTTCTTTAAGAGTCTACGGACACTTCTGTCACTGATACCCAACTCTGTAGAAAGACGTCTACTGGATTTTTGAGGAGTGTGCAACAATGATTCTGTTAATTCATCGGACTTTTCTAAGGTTGTTGCTGAAACTGGCCTCCCTGATCTTGTGGCATCACTTACGCTTCTGGTTCTTTCAAATTTCCTAATTAGACTTGTGATATTGCGGCTCTGCACTTGTCGAATGTTAAATTCTTCTGATAACAAACGAGCGACTTTAGCTCCATTGTTATTGTTTTGGTAATAATGTTTAACTGCTTTCACTCTTTGTTCTCTCGTCAATCGCAAGGCCATATTTATTCAGAATTTCTGTAAAAATAAAAGAAACAAAATGATACAATATAAAACTAAAAAATTATACTGTATAAAACTTTTATATAAAGATACAATTATTAAAAGGGCGTTACTTTTGCCGCACCCGGTATGTAAGTTCACAATTTTTGTATCTAAACACACATTTTCAGGGTCAGGGAATATAATTATAGCGCTTAGGATATTGTCAGGTGGGCAGTAGGCCCACCATGGCGGCCATCTTGGATTTTCAGGATGGCCGCTATGCGAAATCATATATGATCCGAGTTTCTTAATACGCATGAATCCTAAACTTGGCGCTTAAAAATGCAATTACTTTCAGGTCCAATCAGTTTCTAAAACAAAATTAACACTAATTTTGCAGTAAAATTAATTAATTCTATTATTTTGTTTCAGGTCAAAATGGATTCTGAACGTTTCGAAACCTGTACAATATGTAAAGAAATCATAGATGACCGTGATTTCTATATGACTCTAACAGAAAAAGGTGCATTGGGTGTTTGCAATGCTAGCAGAGAAAGAGACGATGACATCTTTGTCACAGCTGGAGACAAACTACACAGATCATGTAGAGATCCATATATTAATAAGAAGAACATTGCATCTTACAATAAAAAGAAAGCATCCACATCTTCTGATGCCACTGCATTTAAACTTAGTTTAAGATCTGATCACGACTTTAATTACAAATTGGATTGTTTGTTCTGCAAAAATCGCATCACCGAAAGAGATAAACGGGACAATGAAGCTTTTCAAGTGATGTGCAAGAATCGTGAGTTTGATATCAGTATTCTAAAAGTTTGCGAACAGCGCAAGGATGGCTGGGCAGTTGATGTAAAAGAGTGTATAGCTTTTGTAAATGATTTACATTCAGAAGATGCGGTGTATCATCAAGCATGTAGTACTAACTTCCGTATTGGAAAAGGTATTCCAAAACTATACGATAGTAACACACAAACGAGTCAAAGTTTAAAAAGGGGTCGGCCTTATGATGAATCTCAGGAGTCTGCCTTTGCTTTTGTGGCGAATTATTTGCGAGAAAATGATGATGAACAAACCACAATCAATGATCTTTTGTCAATAATGCAGGATCATCTGAAAGATTCAAGTCATGCATATACTTCCAAATGGCTGAAAAGTCGTTTGATGGAGCATTTTAAAGATGAAGTTGTTGTCACGGAGATTAATGGGAAACATAATGTTGTCACATTCAGATCAGAAACCAAGAATATTCTCTATGATTTCTATAAAAGCAAGAAATCAGATGACGTAGAAACTGAAAAAAATCGCATTATTGAAACTGCGGAAAAGCTGCTAAAAAGTGAAATTAAAGAATGCGACAGTTCTTCAACAATGTATCCATCCACCCAAGACAGAATCTCGTGCCCGTTGCAAAGAATTTCTTCCCAAATCTTTAGGATTACTGCTTGAAAAGATGTTTGTTGCCAAAAGCAGTGACCTACGAATTGCCTCTATTGGGCAGGCAATAATGCAAGCAGTCAGACCAAAAGCAATAATTGCTGCACTTCAGATTGGCTTGGGAGTGCAAATGCATAGACAATTTGGATCAACGTTTTTGAGTGACTCTTTACACAGTCACGGATTTTGCTCTTCCTACTCAGAGGTTCAGAAGTTTGAATGAAGTGCGGCGTATCAACAGTAGGGCGGAGTGAAAAACTCATTTTTCGAAGTTTCAAATTGGCTAGTGTGGAAAATGTGTGGAGTAGTGAGGAAATAAGCTGGTATAAATGTAAAATCATAACATTAATATCTTCAGGTGCCACAATGACCTTCAATATTGAAAAAAATTGAAAAAAGCAAATTTAACCAATAATTACAGAAGAGTCCACGATGCACAATAGACAAGAATTTATTCACACTTGTATAAAAATAGCTCAGTCAACCTTTAAAAAAGTTTCTATTCTCTAAAAACAGTTTTCTATAGTCAGCTCACTCAGCTGTCACGTGAGTACCTCGGTTCAGTGTAGCTGTCGCTCTCGTAGCAGGTGGGTGTTCTGTTGTTGGCGTTACTCAGATAGTCTAAACTATATTTCTTATATATTTTGCATTTCTGTATTGTGTTGCCCTAAGTTTGCCATGTACTATTAACTGAAATTAACGTATAATTGATATTACCTCTTTCTTTTTCAGATTTGTATACTTTCAAAATGTCTCGAGTTTGTGCAAAATCAACCAGGGCCTCAACTGAGTGCCCAATGTTTGATATGGTGGAAGATTTGTGGCACAGGAATCTTCCTACATACGAAGGAGTTTTTAAATATTACTTGTTTGTAAGAAACGATTTGAAACAGAATACTAATAAAGATCCTTCAATATCTCAAATATTAGAACAAGTTGTTGATAAATTGAAAACAATTTGGGAAAGTGCTTCCGTCCCAATTCTGTCAGACAGGCGAATTGAAACAATGTTCAGAAGCTACCACGAAAAGTATAGTGTCATTATGAAGCCATACCAAAGCAGAAAAAATTCTGAAGCTTACAAAGCAAAGATTGATATGTTCAAAAAAGAAGCACACACGAAACTTTTTGACATTACAGCGTGCAAGTGCAAAGTACTAACACAATGTTCTTGTCCCAAAGAAAAAACGGTTCCAAAGGAAGAAGTGACGTTCCTCTTAGATCAAAGGAGTGAAAGAAAACTGTTTATTGATATAGTAGATATTACACTCTCAAAGAAAAAAGCATCTACGTTGCTAAGAAAGCAAAAAGAAGCTGTGAGGCTCACCAAAGAATCTTCACAGGAGAAATTGCAGGATACAAATGTTGAATTATCATCATCGACATCAAACAGTGAAAGTGAATCTGGCGAAATATCAGACGATACATTTCCAGAGCCAGTTAGCTCGAAGAGAAAGCTCGAACAACCTGAAGAACAATTATTCAAGAAAAGGAAAACTACAAATCTACCTTCAGTGGCTACTGCTTGTGACAGGACTGCAGTTTCAGATCGAGCTGCAGCATTCATTGTTAGTGCAGTATTGCAAGATATTGGAGCAGTTTCTATTGACAATACATCTGAAGTAGTGGATAGGAGTAAAATCAGAAGAGAAAGACAAAAGAAGAGATCAGAAATTATGAAAGATCAAAATCAGGTCCCAATCAGAGGAATCTATTTTGATGGTCGAAAAGATTCTACACTCTTCCAAGAAAAAAAAGAGTCCAAAGTATATCAGAAGAAGGTAACAGAAGAACATATCACTTTAGTGAGAGAACCTGGTTCAGATTATTTGGGCCATTATTCTGTGAATTCTGGATCAGCTGAAGAAATATGTAAAGGAATGTTTGAGTATATTGGAAATAATGACATGAACCTGGAAAACCTTGTTGCCATTGGAAGCGATGGTGCAGCAGTCAACACTTGAGAAAAGGGAGGCGTTATAAGGCTTATAGAATTGAAGCTGAAGAAGCCAGTTCAACATTTAGTGTGCCAGCTCCATGCCAATGAATTGCCATTACGCCATTTAGTTGCAAAGCTGGATGGAAAAACATCTGGCCCCCGCGGATTCACCGGTCCTATTGGCAGGGAATTGAGAACTGTGAGAGTCTTCCTATTGTCGAGTTTGAAAGGATTGATGCTGAGGAACCAACTGTAGACTGTGAAGATCTTAGCACCGACCAAAAATATCTAATTGATATTCATCAGGCCATAACAAAGGGATATTGCTCTCCAGATCTTGCTCATCGTAGTCCAGGCAAAATGGCACATTCACGATGGCTGACTACAGCAAATCGTTTGCTTCGTCTATACGTTTCAACTGTAAGTCCATCTGAGAACCTCATGAACATTGCTTCTTTTATAATGAAGGTCTACATCCCAATGTGGTTTTCTATTAAGCAAAGTACGTCTTTTGTCAATGGCTCAAAACATGTTTTCAAAACTATTGAACTAACAAGAACACTGAATGACGAAGTAAAGGATATTGTAAACCCTGTCATACAAAGAAATGCATTTTTTGCAAATCCAGAAAATATTCTAGCATCAATGATTCATGATGACCGCAGCGCCATAAGAGAATTAGCGTGGAGGCGAATAAAGAAAGCAAGGCAAACAAACAAGGAAAAAGTTGTGAGGCGTTTCACAGTACCTGTTATTCACTTTGAAGCTACTGATTATACTGATTTAATTAATTGGCAAAAATGCATTGTCACTGAATCACCTGTGACAAGACACCTGACAGAAAATGAGATTGAAGAATTCATAGAAAACAAGAGTACCCCTCCATTCGAGAAATTCCCTTGTCATACACAAGTAGTAGAAAGAATGGTAAAATTAGTGACTGAAGCATCATCAAAAGTATTTGGATTGAACGCGCGAGATGGCTTCATAAGATCAACACTTCAGTCACGTAAAAAAATGCCATCATTCGAAAGTAAAGCTGAATATAAAGTTTATATAAAACGTTAATAGAAAAAAACATGCGCAAGGATGGGTGGTTGGGAGGGCATGGGTGGAGCTCGACACGCAGCCACCTCCTCGTGGTGAGTTCTGGATTATTTAGATCATTAATCAAAAGAACATTGATCTAAATAAACTAAGAGCTGCGTAATTCAGTAACTATTTTGGTAATTGGAACACTTAATATATAATAATAACAAGTAAGTTTCAGTTATTGTACTAATGCAGAATATAAGAAAATCATTATATTTCACTTTTTTCGACGGCTTTGTGGCACCTGAAGATATAATTTCGCAGGACTAATATTTATGCACAGTCATTATCTATAGCACCCACATATTTTCCGCACTAGCCATATTTGAATTTCGAAGAAAAGTTTAAAAACCTCATTTTCGATCCGCCCTAATCAACAGGGGACAGAAATTGAAGGAATTGACAATGAATCTTTCATACAACATGTTGGTGACAATGTTGATCACAATATTAGAACAATCGATGGTCTAAATACATTCCACAGTATAGGTATAATTGTTACAGTTACTCCCAAGTTACTGTAGCTTCCACGAAATTAGTGCCAAGAATAGATGTCACATCAAAGGAGATCGTGGACATTTGCAGCATCGAAACTCACATATTTCGCTCGCGCAGAAAATTTTCTTGCGCCTTAACATCAAAGATTTGCATCAATTTCAATTTCATGCCGATGATCCAACAAGTTGCTTCAACATTTTATGGAATTGTGTCTGGATGCTGAAACCTCAACGACCACTGTGGAATGGCTTTATGAAAATGATGCATAAAGGAGAGCACCCTGGACAGGCTTCCGTTATATTCATGCCGATGATCGATATGCAATCCAGCGACGAATCGTGCATTTTGTGTCTGAGCAAGCAAAGCGCTATAACATGTCACCGGTACTAACATTTGATCAGCCACTGTACTGGAAGGGAACTGAAATCCAAGAAAGTGTGGATGATGCAAGACCTTTGAAAGAAATAGTGTTGCGACTTGGTGGCTCCACACTGCCATGAGTTTCCTCGGATCTATTGGGCATCTCATGACTTCTTCCGGATTGCAGACAATGTTAGAAACTGTCTATGCTGAAAACACGGTGCCCCACATGCTAAGTGGGAAAGCAATATCTCGAGCAGTTCGTGGTCATCTACTAGTTGTAGGTGCCCTTCATTCAATAATGATGTCAGAAATATACGAGTGCCCTATTAAGTTAGACAATGATGAAGAATACACTCAGTCAGAAGATGTTTTCAATTTTGCTGATAACTTCGATTTAATACAGATCTCAGATTTACTTGATAAATCAATCTCAGGAGAATTAAGTTCGGAAGATGTAGAAAAGGAGGTGGTCTTCAAAAAGATGATTGAGAAACTGGAGAACTACAAACATAGCTTAGATTCCTCGAGAATTGCAAAACTGTGGTTCCAATACATAGAAATGGTCGAAATACTACGCACATTCATAAAAACCGAAAGAACAGGAAACCTCCTTCTTCATTTACTGGTAGAGTATAGCATGCTACCATTTTTCGCAGCGTCTGGACATTTTGCGTATGTTAAGTCAACACGCATCTATCTTCAAAAAATTTTAAATCTAAAAGAGACACATCCAAATGTTTAGTTTACGCAAAATTTAGAGAAGGCTATCATGTTGTTCGCAGAAGTAATAGATTTTGGGCTGGACTCTCAACAGATCTGGTTATAGAACAAGTTCTTATGAGGAGTTTGAAAACAACAGGTGGACTAACTCACGGACGAGGAATGACTGAGGCACAAAGATCAGTTTGGCTACTGTCGACACCAGCCTGTGCAGAAATAAACCGTGCGATGCAGGAAGTTACAGATGTAACGTATGAAGGTAGTGAGCAGCATAAAGAAACAAGACAGGCACGACTTGAAAGAGATTTCAAAGGTTCATTGAAAATCTTGGCGTACGCTGTGGCAAGAAACCCCTTCGACAATCGAAAGGAACTCATGAGAATTGACACAGGAGAAATTGCTATTTCAACTTTCAATGTAGACAATGCCAAGGTTATTGGAAGCAACATTCTTGCTTCACTCTTCGGAAAACCAATTGCAGATTATACGTTCAAGAAGAAAGACGTGACCATAACAATGAAAGCAAGATCAACTATTAAGATGAAGTAGTTATTCCCGTTGATCCTCTCTTGTTATTCCAATGTCTAATAACCACTGTCAGAGGTATGGAATCAGCTGTAGACTTGGAGACAGCATTCTCGTATGAGCTGTGCACATTTCCTCCCGCACTTATAGAGACAGACGGTTTGTTAAGGGAAGCAAATAAACCACAGCTAGCAAATTCTATCTGGTCTTCAACTGCGCCTGATGAATCAGATGCTTCACTTCCTACAGATATTTCATATGTCCTCGATGGAGGATCCTTACTCCACAGAGTACAATGGATAAAAGGAAGAACATACAACGAGATTTGCAAAACTTATGTAGAATACGTCCTCAAGCATTACGGAGAGGGAACAGTCGTTGTATTTGATGGGTATGACGGGAAGCCTTGTACCAAAGATACAACCCCCATTCGCAGAACCAAGCGCAAGCAGGGCATACCTGTACGTTTAACAGGAGAAATGAAGCTAAATATGAAGAAAGACGAGTTTCTTACTAACCTCGACAACAAGCAAAGATTTCTAGTGATGTTGGCGACTAAAATGAACGAAGAAAACATGAAAGCAATCCAATCATCTGGTGATGCAGACTTTTTGATTGTACCGACAGCAAGTGAATCTGCCAGAAGTAAACCAACAGTTGTTATTGCAGAAGATACCGATCTACTCATTCTCCTGCTCCATCATGCTGATGTAGATGGTCACAATATTTTTCACATCAGAGCAAAAAACTCGATCGAAAGCGAAAACCAAACTGTCGGACATCAAGTACGCTAAATCGAAATTAGGATTGAAGATTTGCGAAGCAATCTTGCTTATTCACGCCTTACTTGGGTGTGATACAACGTCCAGATTGTTCTCCATTGGTAAAGATGTGGCCCTGCAAAAGTTTAAGAAAGACGAAAGCTTTCAACGCTTAAGCCAAGTTTTCAACAACTCAACATCAACAAGAGAAGAAGTTATTACTGCTGGAGAAAAGTTGTTGCTTATTGTTTATGGCGGAAAAAAAGAAAGCTCTCTTCATAAGCTTCGTGTCACAAGATTCTACCGGAAAGTTGCTGCAAGTATGAAAGTTGTGTCTCCCGAGAGCTTGCCTCCAACATCCGCAGCTGCATCATTCCATTCATTGCGTGTTTACCTCCAAGTGCAAGTTTGGAGAGGACTGGAAGATCTTGATCCAGAAGAATGGGGTTGGACTGTGAAAAGAGGAAAACTGCTACCAGTTTATACCTCGAAAGCTCCAGCACCAGAAAGCTTACTAAAACTTTTCAGATGTAACTGCAAGGTAGAGTGTCAGAACGCGAGATGTACGTGTTTCAAGAATGGACTGAAATGCTCAGCCTTGTGTGGCGAATGCCAAGGCGTTTCTTTTCTGAACTGTCAGCACCCTTTGGACATAGAAAATGCAGAGAACAGTGGCGAAGATAATACAGACCCAGATTTTTACTAACTCACCATCACGCATAGGCTATATCAAAATGCCTATCCCTGTGAAATCGTTATGTATTGATTTGAGTTGACATAGCATGATATTTTTTCTATAAACTAAATTTAGATCAATATCTCAGTTTATCCAAGAGTTATGTCCAAAAAAAGGAAATCAAAACAAGTGAACGTCGTTAATATGAAAATATATTATCTTCGAAACTATGAAGGATAGACTAGTGGTGTTGGGGTTCATTTGAAAGACCTAATCAAAGCCTCTACGATTATGATGTCCAATGGTCAATTTTACTTGAGTTCTTGAGCAATGGTCAATAACGCCTACAATCGCGGTCGATACGCAGCGCGATGTTCCGTGTTTCGTCTTTTAGCATGAGATGGGAGCGCCCCCTATGGAGTGAGTAAATTTTATCAACTAAAAATATTTGCTAACCATCTAGGAAGGATTACTGAAAATTTGAAGAAAAAATATTAATGTTAAAGGTTAGCTGTGGACGAAAAATACAAGATGGTGTCATTTTGACCTACCAACCTGGGAATGTGAGGGGTTAATGCAAATTCCATTTTTCTGAAAAATTTCTCACCCAATGGTGGTAACTTTTTAATATATTTTTTGAATATTTGGGGATGTCAAAAACGATGAAACCATTTCTGTTACAATTACTTCCAGGTTGACCAAAAATATAGCCTAGATTGACTGGACTAATATATTCGTTTTTAGAAGCACCCAAAAAATGTTTCGGGGGTGAAGGTCACAGAGCAAATACCCGTAACGCTGACTTGTGGTTTATTTATAAACTTCTAAAAAAGCCTTATGTTGGCCCGTTAACATTTGGCTTGCTAATATACCAATTTGCAACAGATCCCGACGTTGTGCGAATAAGACTAGATACTGGGTGTTTAAAGAAATATCCCGCATAAACTTCTTTAAAAACAGATTTTGGTTGATGATAAAAACATTTATGTTAGGGTGATGAGAGAATGCTGTAAACGTTTCGGCAATCGTTTTATTCATTTCTAGCATAAGATCATCAATCACAATTACTCTATGTTAATCACGCTTTAACGACGCAACGTCATAAATCTCTATGGAATAATAAAATACCTTTGTATTCGTCGAAAATAGGCTAGTAGGCTGAATAGCATCATGTACCGCTGTGTACAAATTCTGAGAACAAATTAGATTTGTCCTTAATAAGTTTAAGCATAAACACTATTTTACCACAACTTGTGGGTCCGCTTATGATATACATTGACTGTGACGGCGACTCGTGTGACTCGTTTCAGGAACGAGTGGGTATTATATGTGCCTTTCAATCTTTTGACCAAAATTAGTATTTTTCGTTCGAAAGTTTTTTTAACTTACCGAAGCAGTCATCTCCGCCAAGTTACAAATTCTTAGTTCAGACTACCCTCAGTACCTGTATTTAGAAAACATTAGTCTAAAGAGTTATCTTGACTACGATACGGACAGTGAAGATGAGGCTGATTTTTCCAGAGAGTAGTGTATAAGAAGTTCTGAACGTTCGAGCTGGAACTTCATTGTATTTGTACGGTTTTCTTTGATGATCCCTTAAGTGACGGAAATTTCTGTATCTGCATTTATCTTAAAAACTATTTACTTTTACAAGTTGTTTAATTATTTCAGTTTATTCTCGTTCGGCTCCCATGCCTTCTTAAGAGATTTTGTCTGATTTCTGTGTAATCTTAATGAGTTTAAGCGTTTGTTTGATTTTGGGTAATCTCATTTTAACTCTGGTTCAACTTGATGTAATTCTCCTTTATTTTCATATAATTCTGATTGCAGTGCATAATATTTTCTGATAGATTGGAGTAAATAAATTTTATTTTTACTATTACTGTGATTTTATTTTCTGTCTCTTTACTCTCTCTGTTCTTTTCTTCAAGCCTACTTTGTCTTTCCAGTTGAGATTCACGATAAACCTCATTTTTTACAGGGTTGCCGTTATATGAAATTCAGACTGTTTTTGTCGCATATGGACATTCGACTTTTGCTGGGAGAATTCATTTTATTATATGGGATGAATTTCACAAAAAAACACTTGAAATGAATGCATGAAGCAAACGACAAGGAAAAAAAAAAAATGTTCCAAGGACTTTCGTGCATTCAGCAGTACACTTCGTCATTCTCTTTTTCCTTGTGCTTTGCATCATTTATTTTATATATATATATATATATATATATTTTTTTTTTTTGAAAAGGGGAAGTAACTTGTTATACAATATGAGCCTTTCCCAGAGGGGGCGTATATTTGCTCGCAACACCAAAGAAGTGGCCATTAAGATCAACGGCAGAGTTTTCTAGGTTGTTGTTGGTTAGCCAATCAGCCCACTCTGATCGAGCAAGCCGGCGGCACGCAGGTAACCGATCGCCCTCTCCGGAGTGGACCAGAGGTTCAGCGCAATAGTGATGTTGTGTTCTGTTCTTTGTTGTGCTAGAGCGGTACAGTCTGTCATAATGTGTTCAATTGTTTGTGGTGTGTCCTGGCACAGGTGGCAGGTATTGTCTGTGGAGTTGTCTACTGTAGTCTGTGTTTATATGTCTGTAAGTTGGGGTAATGTCCACATCAGAATCGTGCTAAGTTAACTCGATCCGATCTGCTCAGGCTGGTCTCTGACCTGTCAATGGGTGGCGGCTTCGCACCTAGGACCGCATTCGGACCGAGTCGTGTCAGTGCTTTGTGGGTTAGGTGTGTGTATGTGTTTTCTGTACTGTGTGATGTCTGTGTGGCGTGGTATGGAGTAGAGTATTTGATTATAATATCTCTCTGGTGTTACCTTAATGGTGCAAGGTGTTGGTGCATGATTGTACATGTAGTGGCAAATGTGTTGTGGGTTAGTTGTCGCTGCTGCCATGAATTGTGTTCCCCTCAAATCTAAATGTTCCCTAACTTTCAGTATTTTTGTTTCTGTGTGCAGGTGTTCTATTGGTGTTGTTTGAGTACATCCTGTAATGATGCTAATTGCGTTGTTTTGTATTGTCTGTAAAGTGTTTATGTGTGTGTTTGAGATAATGGGTGCCAAGCATGGGCTAGCATAGTCCATAACTGAGCGAATATATTGTTTGTATACAAGTGTTGTTGTTTCCTGCTGGTGTCCAAAGTTTGTGCCTGTTAGTACCCTAAGCGTGTTAAGTCTTGACGTACATTTGTTTTTAATGTCCCGAATGTGGTTTGCAAAAGATAATGATGTGTTGTATGTGACCCCAAGTATTTTGGTCCTGTGAGTATGTGGAATGTTGGTGTTGTTTTAAGCTGTGGAGTTATCTGGTGTTCTTTTGTGTTGCTTGTAAGCAAGATGATGGTTGATTTTGTGGACGCTACTTTGAGTCTATTGTGTGTGAGCCAGTCTTGTATACTGTTTATGTTTGTAGGTTATTTATAGCGGTGTCGATGTTGTTGTGGGTGGATGTTAGAGTGATGTCATCTGCATATGATGATAAGGTAAGCTTGTTATCTATGGGTGTTGGAATGTCCTGCATGTATAAGTTGAACAGTGTTGGTAAGAGAACAGAGCCTTGAGGAACCTCGTTTAGAAAAAGCTCGTTTTTGGATGACTTGCCATTAAATGTGACATGTGAGTATCTTTCTGAGAGATAATTGCTTAGCCACCTTTTGGTGTTATTGTGCATGTTTGTGTTGAGTATTTTGTTTATGAGAGGGAAGCGTGGGATAGCATCAAATGCTTTACTAATGTCTATTGTTGCTAATAGTGTACGTTGAGCTGATCGTCTGGAGTTGATGCCATCCATGATTTGCTGCGTGAAGTTAGTGAGTAATGTCTGGTTGAGTGGTGAGGTCTGAATCCATGTTGAGTAGGCGATAGTGGTATGTGTGGGTTGGTGATTTGTAAGATTAGTCTTTCTGTTACTTTGGAAGGTGTGTATAGTAAAGTAATGGGTCTATAGGAAGCTGGTTCTGTTGGATTTTTGTTTGGTTTGAGTAGTGTAATAATTTTACCTTGTTTCTATATGTCAGGAATAATACAGTGTTGGTATGAATATGTGCTGATGTTAGATATATTGTCTGATCCAGTAGCCTTCGAATTCTTAATGTTTTTGATGATCTTGGTGGTCTGGTCTGTATTGAAGGGTGTAATGGTCGTGTCGAGTCTGTAGGTTTTCTTGTGTCTGGCTGTTTGTCTGTCTGCGTGTTTCTGGTAATTGTCTCTGTTTAAGTGACTTATCTTTGTGTAGTGATTAACTAGAATGTTAGCTTGTTGTGTATATGTTGGGATATTATTTTGGCTGCGACAGATAGCCGCGTGTGAGGTGTGAATGCCGCTGTTAGAGTGGGTAATGCTGTTTATAGTCTTGTATAGCCTGGATGTATCTGTAGAGTGGTTTAGTGTTGTTATGAACTCCCTAAATGTTTTTTTTTCTTTAAGTTTGTTATTTATTTCTGTATTGAGGTGTTGTATCTGCTGTTTTATGGCTTCTGTGTGTGGTGTTTATGTGTCATGTTTGAGGTTGTTACGTTGCCTTATGAGGTGGGCTATTTCTCTAGTGTAATTTGGGATGTATTTCCTAATGTTGCCCTTGAGTATGTATTTGTTTGCATTATTGATGATCCGATTAAATGTCTTCAGTGTTGTATTGATGTTTATGATGAGTGTGTTGTTTAATATAGTGAATTGTTTCTCAGTTTGTATTTTGAACTGTTCCTAATCAGCTTTCTTGTTATTTCTGTAAGTGTGCCTAAGGCTGTTGGGGCAGAGTGTAGAACGTGTTGTAATGATGATGGGAAGGTGGTCTGATGTCGGTTGTTTTCCTGTTCTCCAGTGTGTATGTGTTGCTAGTGAGGGGGAGCAGAACGTTATGTCTGGGGAGGAGTTTGAGTATCCTGCTTGATGTGGTATGTGTGTATGTTCTTCTGTACTGTTAAAAATGAAGAGGCTGTTTAGTTGTGTGGCTTTGTTGGCGCCTCTAGTGTTGCTTTGGTTATGCAGGTACCACCTAGTGTCTTTAGTGTTGAAGTCTCCTCCTAAGATGACATTAGTGAGAGAGGCCAAATTGTGTAACTGTGGATTGTAATTGGCTGGCACCTGAGGTGAACTATCTGGTGGGATGTAAATGTTGATGAGTGTGGTGTTGTGTTTCGCGCGTGTTTTAATGTTAACTACCTGTATTTCTATCGTGTTATCTGCTTGGATTGTGTTTGTAATGTTTTGGGTGGCATCAGTGTAGCTAATGCTTTTACATATGTAAGTGATGAGTCCACCCCTGTGACCCCCTGTACGATCTTGACGGATCGCCGTGAAGTCAGGAATGGTGGGTGTTTTGTGTGTGCGTTTTAGTTTTGTTTCTTGTATAAGTGCTATGTGAATGTTTTGTTTGTGTACGAATTCCCTAAGCTGCATGATTTTGTTTGTGAGACCATCTACGTTGTACTGTAATATGTTAATATTATGTTTCTATATGTGTCTCATGGTCCTATTGTTTCTATGTCTTTGTGTATGGTGACATGTGTAAGTTGTAGTGGGGTCTGGATTAGTCTTAATGTCGCCGGAGAGTAAAAGTAGTCCGGGGAGCACGCAATTGCTCCCCGTAAATGAAAAAATAGCATGTTCGTATAAGTCCGGCCCCGGGAGCCGATCGGCACTCTCACCGTGCCACGCAAGAGGCCGTCGACTGCCAGTCTGGCCAATCGTAGACTGCCCACTGCACGGAGATTTGAGGAAGTTTGGCCACCAGCGCGTAGATGTTTCTGTTTGACGTCGCCTTTTCTTCGCGTTGACGTGTCCCGCGCTGGAGGATAGAGTCACTGTTAGAAGCTTCCTCGTTAGTGATGACTTCTTTTTTCTTGTCATGTTCAATCTCTAAGATTTTTCGTCTGGATTAAGTTTCTAGATTATTCCTAAATTTTCTTTTGACACAATAGTCAAACAATAAAAACGTAATTAAATGTTATTACGTTGTATCTCTTGTTCAGAGTTTTACGATATTCTCATATCTTAATTATTATCTGATTTACATGTAAACATTAGCTGCTTGCTGTCATCAGAACATTCCGAACGATTAAAGGTTGAATGATGTAGTTATACGCACTTCCACGTGATGTTAGAGATATCTCATTTAGCCGTTGATAACTTGTGTCAGAATGTATAAGGATCGAATGTGTGTTTTAAGTGAAGTTTGAGTAATGATCCCAGTATCACGTTGTTTTTTAATCTGTACTCAAGATCTTTCTTTTCCTTGCCATGTTCAATCCCCAAGAATCTTCGTTTTCTGGTAGATGGATTGAGCGAAGATCCTCACACTGGCGTGAAAACGGTGTACTCCTTCCAGGTTGCCGCTGGCATGGTTGCCCACGTCCTGAGTTGGTATCACAGGCGACATCCACAGTAGATCTCCTGTTGATAGTCTTGCGTGGACCCGTACTCGCGACCAGCTTATAAGCTCCCACTTCACTCACAAGGTATTATGGGAGAATGAGTACGATGCATAGATGGAGACGAATAAACAGTACCGTGAGGAGATAAGTCACCAAACACACAATGGTAGTGAACCTTCTCAAGTACGGTGATAGTTTGTTTGGAGGTCGTACAAACCCCTTCAAACTATACTGTTCACCTACAGAAGGGGTGAAGATTTACTAATACGAGTTCTGTTCTTTATACTCCTACGTGGTGAAGAACAACCCGTATCCTGTTAGCACCCCTGTAAAGCTCGTGAGACTAGCCCTGCCTACTATCGAGGAGTTCTCAGCCAATTTAAATGAGAACTATTTTGGACTTTCTTTCGTTGACGTGCTTCCCCTTCGCGACTTGTGGATGCTGATCTTACCCGTCTTCATAGATCACAAACTCATGTTTCCCCTGTGCGTGAAGTGTGCGCAGAACAGCAGTACATGTAATCATACAAACAGCCAGAGGAAGATTCAGAAAGCCTTCACAAGTCCCGAGCTGTCTGTGGCCGTTCGTCACGGCTACAAAATACTGAAGATATATGAGGTGTGGAAATTCCAAAAGTTCGACAACCTCTTCATGCCCTACATCAACACCTTCCTCAAAGATAAAGTTGAGGCGTCAGGTTATCCACGGGGAGTTGAATCCGAAGATGAAAAGGCAGCGTGTATATACAACGTTACCAAGACCATGAGGGATACAGCTTGAGTGAGAGCATATTGCACGAAACTCTGGTAAGCTCTTTAGTGCAATCCTCTGTCTCAACAGCCTTCGTGGCCAGTTTGCGCAGAACACCGACAAGGGGGAATGTCCATCTAGCCCATAGTTTCGATGGAGTGTGGGACTGTGCCAACGCCGACGATAAAGAAGTCCTTGAAATTGTACACGTAGGTAATACATACATAATACGGTACAATAGGACCAAGTTTTCCACGGACACATCCGCGTCACAAACATCCCTGTGGCTAGTTTTACGACACCTTACGGCCGCATTAAGCTTTGTGGCTTGATGCATTCTCTGGGTCGAGGTTTCTGTACGCAGATACAATAGCATAATATTCACGGAGAAAGACGTTAAATACAGTATATGCTTCCTATTGGTCAATCCCTTGGTTAGCTGACTGACGAGATGAAGGATGAGTATGAGGACAACGCCCATACTGACTTTTGTCTCCACCAGACCAAAAACTGACGGAGTATGTGTGAGGATCGGGAATGAGTTCAAATATATCGTGAAGGCTAAAGGCATCACCTTAAACCATGCAAACCGCTAGATCATGAACTTCAACTCCCTCAAGATCTTGTGAGTTTAGATGCTGGAGATATTAGTGATGAAAATGCCGCACCTCCGCACTTGGTTGTAGGGACTCATAACTTTCTCGCACAGAAGTTGGGTGACGTGAGTGAGATTATAGGCGACACCAGTTGCCTGATACCTACAACACTGTTTCCTTTGGCTTCCGTGGGGAATGAATAAACGATGTACGTAGTTTGATTTTTGTTACCTCTTTTAAAGTTTTTATAAATTGTTTTAGTTTATTTATTTACTTATTGAATTTTTATTTATTGTGTGTACCTTAAATAAATAAATTATATTATGTATTTAAACTGGGCGTATCTTTTAACCTTTGAATGTGTGTGTGTGTGTGTGTTAGAATGGAGAGATGCGCGGGCCAATAGTAGCAGCTAATTTGTTATCCTGTCTGAATTGACGGAGAAGCACGGCCCACAAACCTGCGTTGTCATCATTATTGCGCAATATATTTTTCGCTGGCTATTGTTCGCAACCGTTCTTGATGTATGCCGTGTTCAGTTGTTGCTGAAATTTTACACTAGCGAGTACATTAAATTTATCTTTTTAATAACAATGGCTGCCGCTGATAGTGCTTGTTCCATCGTCCTCAAATGGTACTCTGTAAAGTCTACAGATGTTGTGAATACTCAAAGATCTATTCGTACGTCTTTTGAGGTCTTTAAAAGCGTGACCGGAAAATTCGCCGTAAACATTTTCGCCGTAGGAAAATTCGCCGTAAACATTTTCGCCGTAAACATTTTCGCCGTAAGACAAATTCGCCGTAAGGATATTTCGCCGTAAATAAAATAAAATTAAAATTTAAAAAAAAGTTTAACTGAACCCTTATAATAAGACAAATTCGCCGTAAGGACATTTCGCCGTAAATAAAATAAAATTAAAATAAAAAAAAAGTTTAACTGAACCCTTATAATAGCCGGTGCTGGTTAAGTGTGCGGTCTACCTAGCTTCGAGCAGTCTACCACAATTAAAATTCTTTATACTGTACGGCATTGACGATTGGTTAGGTTAAGTCGTGATAGTTTGGTTAAATAAATTTCTTAAATAAATTCCTTATCTTGCTTTGAAACTCACTATATAGGAGGAGAACGAGGCCGAGGCGCGCGAAGACGAAGAACGGAGCCAACATTTCCTATAGAATTGTGGAATGTTGTCGAAAGAACTCATAATAATATGCCGAGAACGAACAACAGTATAGAAGGCTTCCACAATGCAATACAAAGCTCTATTACTAACATGCATCCAAGTATCTAGAAACTCATAACCAATTTGATGAAGGAAGAGAGTTTATTTTTAAGAAGTTTTATCACTGACTTTTACCATTGAATAAAGACTTGCCTTTTTAATGCTTATATAATACCCTTTATCATCCATTGATTATTTTTTTAAAATTTTACGGCGAAATGTCCTTACGGCGAATTTGTCTTACGGCGAAAATGTTTACGGCGAAAATGTTTACGGCGAATTTTCCTACGGCGAAAATGTTTGCGGCGAAATTTCCTAGAACCCTTTAAAAGTGCCTTAAATCATGCGAAGCTGGCAAAACAGGATATTTAACTACTTTACAGTTACTGTATTTTAGTGAGAGTATCACAAGTTTTCGTAATGCTAAAGACGTAGTGGACTATGTCGCGATTTAAGATGCGTCGAAGAATACAACCAGCCTGAAGTGAAGAAGTCAACGTTCACCGAAGAGAAACAGACTCCGGATCATGAAACTCATTGTTGAATGACTAATACATCATGCTATATTTCACCGAATACATACCTATGATAGAAAACGCTAATCTAATGTTTATGGACAACTTAAAATATTTCTACCACTACATCCATGTACACCATGATGAGGTAACTAGCGAAATTATAGCTAAAGTTTTGTGTGAATTTTTATTAGAATTTAGTAATGAATATTATTCATCCCCAAAGTGTAACAGTATGAGCAGACCTATTTCTCAAATAAAGCCCTTCAGTTTTAGTTGAATTACGCTTAACCTACGCTTTTTCATTTTGGTAATATTAGTAGTGTGGGTGCAAAAGGAGATAGTGCAATGTAATTGCAAATGTTGACCAATGTTGCAAAGGAAATGTTGCCTAAGGTTATGCAACAAAGGGGAAGAGGTTGTTGCAAGATGTTATGCAACAAAGGGGGAGGGGGAAGAGCAACAAGGGGTTATGCAACTTGGGGGCGGAGTTATCCCCCAAGAGAGAGAGAGAGGAGAAGGAGAGAGAGAAAAAGAGGTGTTCGCCTGGCAGGAGCCAAGCGCATATTAACATTTCAGCCGAGCGGCCGTTGTCTTATAAGTTCCTAATCAACCAGTTGTCTTAACAGGAATATATATGATCAAAAAATAAAAAATAATAATAGCATAAGAAATACGAACGAAGAATATATAATATATATAATATATATAATAATATATATATAATAATATATATATAATAATATATATATAATAATATAATATATATAATAAAAAATATGCAAAAACGATGTAGTACAACCATCAATATATTAGTACAGGAAAATATATATATACACAGTTATATTAAATAATTAAATATATTGAAAATAATAAATAAAAATAATATATACAAAACGAAGGAGTATAATCAGAGCATATTAGTACAGGAAATATATATATACACACATTATATTAAATTATAATATATTGAAAATAAATATACATCAAAGTACTTTATCTTCTACGGCGCAAACACTAAACTCACAGTTCGAGTCTACAGTCACATCGTTATTGCTTTGCTCTACACGGTAAATACGTCCAACCATTACTTCACCGCTCAAGGTGTGCGGGCGCCTATACTCGATATAAATGGCTTTCATATCGTTCAATACTATTTTTGTGCCCACTTTACATTCGGTTGGCAAGTTATCTTTAAACACGGCTAGAATACAATCAAAAGCACGCAAAAGAGGTCATCGTTAGCCACAACATCATTATTAAATACAAGTTTATAAACACTCCTTTCCAATCGAGGGTTTTTTCTTACCGTCCCGAGCTTTTCAATCGTGAACTCTTCTTCACTCTGCATAGCGGCAATTGAAATAATCTTCCAAGTCGTAACGACAGCTACTCATTATATAGAGATACAGCTCTTCAGGGTGAACAGTGTAGGCGAGCTCTGCCCTGTACCGCTCAAGTCTTTGTACCAAAGTTCGATATTTCGAAGTCTAAACCTTTTAAATATGCATCCAGCTCTAGACCATTCCGCCTTGTTCATTCCTACATTCGATAAATCCGTCGAGCAGAGCGGTGTATGCGTATTCAAGAACCGTGTCAAAATAAATCATATCCGTAACACAGCGTCTAATATAGGCTTCAGCTTGCGGAATCCGACGATTTCAAACATTCTGTCGAGGATGAAACGGTTTCGCGTAGGGACAAGAACGTTATTATCAGATGCATTCTTCCACATCAGTCGTATATCAATGCATGGCTGATCGTTATTTATACACAACGTGCAAACAACGGCATATGAGGGGGCATCACTAATCTGTTCTCTTCTTGTACCTACACCTGCAGGTATTTTATAACGGTCCTCTCCCCACTTCTCAACTATCACGAAGACTCTATTCATCTCCTCAACACTTAAATAAATAACATTACGTTTGCTTGCTTGCCCAAATCGTTTCAAGTACATAGTTAATGGCACGGTTTCGCGCCTGAACACGCGCAATGACTTCGTCACGGACACATCGTCACGGCGTTGAGAATGCTTCTCAAAGGAAGTTCCATCGTATTCGCACGTCCAGTCGGTTCAAGCTCTGAGATGACTGAGCCACAGGTGGGCGGATCGGCTCGACGGGCGGAGTGAGTCACGCTGATGAAACGTGTACGGGTTTGTTCGAACTCGTGTGTTTCGGAGGGGTGAGGTACACGGGTGGGCGGCTCGATGGGGGGAGCGAGTCACACCATAAACTGCTGAAGCGTGTACGGGTTTGTTCCAACATGATAACTTGTGCCCATTATACTGGGCAAACAGAATTTTCCGCTACATGAAGCAATACCGGTTTTAATGTTTTATCACTCACCAGACGTTCATTTCCACAAACTAAACATCTTCACAATCCGGTGCACTATTTGAGAGAAACATATGCCCATATTTATCCTTTTTGTTTAACAATCGATACTCGTCTCTAAAGTCTGTTAAAAACTCACACAGCCCATTAGCCACAACCTCACTACAAACCTCGTCATGATATATATTAATATAGTGGTAAAAATACTTAAGATTCTCCATGATGACAAGATTACATTCTCAAGTAGGGTACGAGTAGTCGGTATGATGTAACATGACATAATATCGCTTGTCATACCACTCATCAAAGACTCACTCCATAACCGTTGCTTATCTTCTGAACGTGTTGTTTCTTCTACTTCGCGGTATATGTGAGCTTTTATAAAGGTTAGGTCTACAACATACTTCAATACATCGCTTGTACTACGAAATCCTACAATGCCCTGCCAGAATAGCCGTAGAGTATTTGAACATCTTGTCCTTCGCACGGTTCAATGTAGCCTTAAAAGTATCAAAGGAGGGTGGAATAGGGAGTTTTTCAGTATCCACCACATCTTGGCACTTTGCCGAATACCACTTCATAAACGTTGAACACGCAATATTAAAGGTAGCCATTACTATTTTTCGTCTACGCGGGAGAATACACGTCTGAGCTCAAGTATGCAGAGGTCAACTGAGCACGCAGGGATAGAGATATGCTCAGGTAGTGGCAGGAGTCACGTGACCGATCTTACAGTGGGCGGAGCTTAGCTTTTTTCCTGTACATACACACACACACACACACACGCAAAGGAGAAAATGAAACCTTAATTGAAGCAAATATACGTGATAAATAAACATATCGTTAACAATACATATATATAATACAATCAAGGATTAAGGTAGCCAAAGGGTACGGTATCATAGGTACCAGGCACCTGGTAAGCTTCCTTAGGTGTTACGGCATACCTTCGTGCCCCTAAGTTCCTTCACACACCCCAGTTTCTGCGCCGAAAATTGTGGTCCCCACAGTCAGTTGTGCCCTCATCTTCCAAGCACACTAGATCCTTCAACGAGTCAAAGTTAACGACTCGACGGTTCGCATGGTTAAGCGTGATACCTTAGCCTTCACGATATACTTCATATCATCCCCCACCCTCACCCTACCCCATAGGTTTTTGGCCCTGTTGATACAAATGAGTCTGTATGCACCATCACCATACTCATCCTTGATCTCATCAGTTAGCTCTCCGAGGAATTCCCCAATAGCAGGCATGTATTCACCCTCCCTCGCTGTGAATATCACGCTATCTGTGTCAGCGTACAGCACCCTCCGTCCAAGAGAGTGCAGTAGACCCCAAAGTTTGATGCGGGCGTAGGCCGTTGTGAAGCTGGCTACAGGTATGTTTGTAACCCGTGAGGTATCTGTGGCCAGTTCAGCGATGTACTTTATTTTGTAAGTATTACCTACATTCACGATCTCCATAACCTCTTTATCGTGAGCGATGGCATAACCCCAGACATCACTATAACTTTGTGCCAAATTAACGTTCCTTTGCCGGTATTCTGTGCAAATTTCCCCAAAGACTGTTTAGACACAACTTTGCACTAAAGCGCTTGCCAGGTTTCTTAACAATTTGGGAAAGGTCAAGCTGTATACCTTCACGGGCACGGTAACGCTGAATATAAATCGTTTTTTCATCTACCACTCGAGGATATCCTGATGCTTCTACCTTATCCTTCAAAAAAGCGTTTATATATGGTGTGAAAAGGTTGGGTAGCTCTTCAAACCTCCACACCTCATGTATCTTCAATATTCTGTACCCATAGAGCCATAGAGAAGAGCTATGGCCAGCTCAGGGCTTGTATATACACCTCTGGCCTTAAGCTGGTTGGTTGTATGGTTACAATCACTGTTGTTCTCCTCTGCGCACTTCACGCACAGGGGAAACATGAGCTTGTGATCTATAACGACGGGTAAGATCGGCATCCATAAATCGTGAGGGGGGAGCACGTCTATGAAAGAGAGTCCAAAGTAGCGCTCATTCAAGTTAGCTGAGAACTCCTCGATGGTTGGTATGGTGGGACCCACCAGTTTTTCAGATGCACCTACGGGGTACGGATTGTTTTTCATCACGTAGGGGTATAAAGAGCAGCAGAAGTCGTAGTAATGGAGTTTCACGCCCTCCGTAGGCGGAAAGTATAGCTTGAATGGGTTTGTACGCCCTCCAAACAAGCTGTCACCACATTTGAGAGGGTCCAGCACCATTGAACGTTTGATGGCCCTTATTTCTTCACGGTACTTGTCATCTGTTTCCATCCGTGCATCATACTCATGCTCCCACACGATCTTGTGAGTGAACTGGGGGCCTATAAGTTCCTCGCGGTTACCGGTCCATGCGAGGCTGTCAGCGGGGGATCTTCCATGGAGGTCTCCTGTGACGGCACACTCAGCGCGCGGGCATCCATGCCACCAGCAGCCGTTTAATGAATACACAGTCTTCTCACCAGTGGATGGATCCTCACTTAGGCCATCAACCCAAAAAACACGACCATTGACTTTAACGGATACTTCACCCGTGTTGCGGGCATGTTTTATATATACCCCGGTCTGTTGCTGTAGGTGTATGAGCCAGTAAATAGCCTTGTGCTCATAACTGCGGGGGTTATTTCTGTGAATGACTGCTCAGGTGTCTTTAGGCATGAAGTTATTCTTGAACACTGTAAAACATAATGAGGCAATCGTGCTCGCGACTTGCAGCGGATCGCATTTGAAACAGGCTATGTACATCCTTCTAAAGGCCTGGAAACATACCCTAACAAACGCACATCATTCACGCAATAACGTTCACATTCATCAGCTATATTGTATGGCCTAGCTTCATTAAAACTGTTATAGTAACGGTCAAAATTTTCAGGCTTACTCTCACTCATGTTGGTGTAGTTAAAGTAATGTTTGGGTGGAGGTAATCCTTCGTAATTTAAAGTTTCGCTAGTGAGGAATGTGTAAGGGAAATACCCTTTTGAAACTTCAGCGGCTAGCCCCATGACCTTGGGTAGCTTTGCTAATTTACAAGGTGTGAAGAGTAGGGTGTCTTTAAACTGTACATTACCTCTTATCTGCATCTGTATTAGTTTGTTGCCTCTTTTCATGGGATCACCTGTCGTGTGCAGTCGTTTTAAAGACGTTTGTCCATTTCCCACATTTATGGCACTCGCCAAACTCGATCTCCATGCACTCATCACAGATAGTCTGACTTACGAGTAAATGTGGAATAACCTCTTTGGTTTCAGCATTCGTGTAATTTCCTATATCGTAGTACACGGTTATACAAGGGCTATTTTTAGGCTTAGCATCTTTCATATAACATACATGCATCACTCCATCCGCCTTATATTTTTCATGACATGTAGAACAGTGAATTCCATCGTATTTGTGTGTGAAATTCCCTCAAATTATCCATCATGAGAAACATACCGCACTTACAAATCCTCATTTTCCTGCAATTGCCATTTGATTTATGGAGTTCAAAGCATTTATTATTGAAAAATGTACGTCTACACACATTACATTCCCTCTTCTCGGTTTCAACCACACGACTTTCACATTTGGGACTTTTACACTGCTCACATACCATGTAGCAATCCTTACAATGTTTCACTATATCATCAGCAAACTCGAGACATCCCTTACACAAATCATGATGCCTTCCATATTTTCGACTTTTATCATAACTAGCATAGAGAGCCCTTATGTTACGGATGGAGAGATACGATGTTCCTGACAATCCTAAAATAAGTAGAGGTATTGTACGATCTCTCACGCAGCTTTTAAAAAACATACACATTCCTACGACGATCATCCATTCCAAATACGACTGTACGTGCATCCATTCAGGACCCATATTACACTCAAACTCAAGCTTATAATCTAAAGCCAGTTTACGAGCACGCTGCACAACCGTAGGCAGCCAAATTTTTTGCGTCCATATATTTAACACAGTTAACATATGAGCTAAGACTATTGCTATAAAGCCGCAACCACGATCGACGTTTAAATGCTTTCTGAAAATAACCGGAGAATTGAAATTAAGAGTATAAAGTGTGGCACTATGACCCGCAACGCGGAATAATCTGTGAATAATTACCATGAAGTTGTCCATATTGAATGCTGTACTACTTTGAGATGCCTGCATTATACAGCCCAAGATATATTCTATGTCTACAGCCACCAAACGTCTGAACGGTATTACTACCCAAAAAGCACCTACGTCCCCGTCATCTGACCCGAACCTGAAGGACAACCTCGTCCGGAATTCACGTTCATCGCGGTTCTGAAGGGCAAACTCCACAATAAGTTCAACCACGCGTCGCAGTCCAACACCGTTGGTATACAGGGATCCAGGGTCAAAAAAGATGTTGAGAGGTTTTTGCAGGAGCAGGATGCTTATACACTATAAGCCGGTGAGAAAAAGGTTTAAAACGGCCAAGACAACAGCGGTTTCGATTGACTATTTGGCAAGCGGATTTAACAGACATGCAAAGATATTCAGTTTATAATGACGGATACCGCTACATCATATTCATAATAGATGTATTCTCTAGATATCTGTGGCTAATTCCAATGAAAAATAAATCGCCTGAAACAGTTGCTAAAGCGACCAAAATGTTGATGTTAAAAGAAATAGGGTTCCTGGGTAATTTTGTACCGATATGGGGAAAGAATTTATAGTTCGCGCTTTTCAGAACATGCTGACAGTTACTACACTAGCAGTTCTATACATAAGGTCTCTTTAGCTGAAAGAATTCAACGTACCATAAAGGAACGCATGCATCGCTATTTTACACAAAAACACATACAGATATGTAAACGTTCTCGGGTCATTGGCATCATCATACAACCGTTCACACAACCGTACGATTGGCAGAGCACCTAACGAAGTTTTAGAAAGAGGTACGCGCACAGAGAGGAGAAGAGATGGAGCACCGCCACCACACTCTATACATTTCAAAATCAATGATTATGTAAGGCTATCACGTTCGGGAAATAAATTCGCGAAGGATTTGAGCAAAGTTGGAGTGTCAGTGCCGGTGACGCTTGTCAGTTTCGTGTTCCTTCTTCCTATCAAAATTAACAGTGTTCAAATTCAGTGAACCATTGTGATACTTCTCCACTAAAATTTGTGAATGTGCCAAGATTACGCAGTTACAATCTCATCAGATAAACTGCAATACTTAACTAGTAATATTACATAAAAGATATCTTCAAAATTTTCTAGCGACATCCGGCACTGCCTTTAGAGTCCTACGGCAAGCAGTGGCCTTGAAGTAACGAGTATACAAACAACCGAACGAACGAGCCCTTTAAACGTACGAACGAACGAACGAACGAGTGAATCTTAACCCCATAAATTGCTCAAAATGGCTTCCAAAGGTCAGGTAAACGCCCTGAAATTAGAAATGAAGGGTCTAGAAAATAAGTACAATTCCCTCTTTGACTTAGTGCACAAAAGTAATAGTGTAATGAAAGACCTTGAGGCAGTAATAAAAGTTGTGCAACATAATAACGAATTGTTAAAGAGGGACAATGCAAAACTGGAATATAGAAATATGGAGCTCGAAAAGAGCATTCAGTATGCACACGACGAGATAAAGGATCTTAACTCTAGTCTAAACTCATTTACTAAAAATAATCGTAGCATAGAGATGATAAAAAATGAGCACGATTCAATTAAGAATAAATTAAACAGCCTAGACGATAATTCACGTGCCAATAACTTAATCATAATGGGAGTATCTGAAATGAATAGAGAAACAAACGGCGACACGAAGAAAAAGGTGGAGGACATAATAAAAGATAGACTGAATTTGGGGAATATTAAGATCAAAAATGCTTTTAGATTAAAAAAACAATCTCCACCACAAAAAGCAAATTCTAGAGTTAATGACACGACTGAATCTAAGACGCCCACTTCAGCTATAAAAGTAATATGCGAGGATGAAACTCAGAGAGATTTAATATTAAAAAACAGAAGAAAGCTGAAAGGATAAAAAATCTTCGTCAATGACGACGTATGTGAGGAAACACGTAAAATTCGTAAAGAAAAGCTCCCTAAACTCATAGAAGCGAGGAGACTCGGGAAAGTTGCCTACTTCCTTGGAGCGAAGTTAATGATTAAAGAGAGAGAGACTCCTCCAGCGCGGAATGCTTCGGTCAAAGAAGTTCACCTTGTTAGTGAAAAAGCATTCGAAGCTATGAGAACTAAGAAAACGCCAGCCGACAGTTGGCACACAGGAGGCCTGCGAATAACTCTGCATACAATCTCAACAGTCGACTTTCCCACTCTCGGCTCAACTGGGCGGTAACCCCTTATTCCAGTATTCTATATTTAGTGAAATTGTGTGAGAACTACTGTTAAATGGCTTTCATCGATAAAGACTTTCATAGTATATGTGCCGATATTAATCATTTCAATTCATTACCAAACAATTCTGTATCCAGTTTAGAGAATCTAGATCAGGAATCTGGTATAGGCAATTGCATGGTCTCATCGATAGACGAGTTTAATGCCTTTGTATTACAAAAAGATATTTATAAAAATCTTTCAGTACTAAATCTAAACATCCGAAGCTTACCTTGGAACTATAAGTACTTATTGGCCCTCTTGAAAACTTCTACGGTCAAATTTAGTGTTATAATTCTCACGGAAACTTGGTTAAATAGTAGTATTAAAAACCTATATAATATAGATAATTACGTTGCTTATCATACTGTAAGAGATGGTCAGATTGGTAGGGGTATCTCGGTGTTTGTGCATCAAACTTACGACTCTAACGAAGTATTTTCTCTATGTAATGTATATTCTGTCCATGCAATATATAGACCACCTAATACTAATATCAATAGCTTTTTAATTCACTTAGATAACATGTTATGCAACTTTCATAAATCGAATGCCATAGTTGCGGGAGACTTCAACATCAATTTGCAATCTGAAGCAATCTCTCATAAATTTTTAAACTTAATGAATTCTTTCTATCTTAGTCATTCTATTACAAAACCCACTCGAGTCTGCAGCTTTGGCAATCAAATAACAGAATCTACGATTGATAATATATTTGTAAATAGCAATGCCCTTGTAAACTCTGGAATTATAACCACTAGCATCAGTGATCATTTTCCTACTTACACTATATTCAAAAACATTGTTCAGGTTGCGGACAAAACAACTATTGACTACAGAATGTTCTCAGAGGTTAACAAAAAAGAAAATTTATTGGGGCTGTAGAAAATACTCGACTTGACTGTGACGAACCTTTAAATGACCCAGATCATGTTTCAGTTCCTCTATGACACCTTATTCCATATTTTTAATATTTGCTTTCCTTTAAGGAGAAAAACAGTTTCGCTCAAAAGGGTCGCAAATCCATGGATCACTCCAGGAATTATCACTTCAATAAAGAACAGAGATAAATTATTCAAATTGCAATTGCAGAGCAAAATTCCTAAAATACAATATACTCAATACAGAAACAAATTAACTAAAATAATCAAAATTGCAAAATATAACTATTATAACAATCAATTTTACAAACATAAAGGAGACATGAAAAACACTTGGACAACCATAAACAATCTTCTCTGAAAACAAATTAAGAAAAATTCAATAGAGAAATTAAAGGATCATATGTAGAATTCGGACCCCAGGTAACCCTAATGGAGAATACAGACCCCAACTTTCCCCTAATGTAGAATCCAGACCCCAACTTTCCCCTAATGTAGAATCCAGACCCCAACTTTCCCCTAATGTATAGATTATAGAAGCCAGACCCCAAACGAATCGTATAAGGACATCAATAAACAATTTAAAGGTTCATAGAAAATTGTATTATTATTATCACAAATAAAAACCATTAAAATCACACAATTGTAAAATCTTATATCAAATGTAGAATTCGGACCCCCAGCCTTCTTTAGTTAGCTTTATAAGGCTAACTAATGAAAATATCACAACCTAACCTAACCATTCGTTAGGTTAACTGTACGCCCTTGACGATTGGTTAGGTTAGGTCATGATATTTTCGTTAGTTAGCCTTATAAAGCTAACTAAAGAAGGCTAAAACTGACTCGAATAGTTAAAGCGTAGCTTAAACATGGCCTCGGATGTTAAGGCAAATGTAGAAACTCAAATAGTTAAAGAGTAGCTTAAACAAGCCAAATGGAGAATACAGACCCCAACCTTCCGCTAATGTAGAATTCGGACCCCAACCTTGGTAGGGGTCCGAATTCTACATATGATCCAAATTAAATGTTGATAATAAAGAAATCACTGATGATACTGCTATTGCAGACTCTTTAAATGCACATTTTACTTCAATAGCCGATAAGCTTCGCTCACAATTAATAAATAATGATCACTCACCTCTAGAATATATGCCACCCAGCCCACTAAATTAATTTTCTTTTGTTCCTGCTACCTCTACTGAGGTCCAGAATATTATTGGTAAACTAAAAAATACAAAAAATAACATTCATTACATTCCTGTACCTATATTGAAACTTGTTAAAGATAAGATATCTGTAACTTTGGCTAAAATTATCAATCAAAGTATTTCCAAAGGAATATTCCCATCAATGCTAAAAACTGGTTGCATAACACCCCTTTTTAAAGGGGGTGATCCTACACTAGCAACAAATTACAGGCTCGTGTATTCATTATCTGTGTTCAGCAAAGTTTTCGAAAAAATTGTAAAAAGTAGAATGCAGCGATATTTAGAATCCTACAATTTATTATCTCCAAATCAATATGGCTTCCGTAATAATAGAACAACGGAAATGGCTATTTTAAATCTTATGGAAAATGTAAATATAGCTAAGGAGAACAAAGAAATAATGATATCAATATTTATGGATTTGAGTAAGGCGTTTGATGTAATAGACCATAATATTCTACTTAATAAATTGTATTGTTACGGCTTTAGAGGGGCAATAAGTGATTGGTTTAAAAGTTATTTGTCCGATAGATATAATTTTGTATCAGTAAATAAGGTTTGCTCCACTAAAGCGCTTGCCAAACATGGTGTGCCACAGGGCTCAGTGCTGGGTCCACTGTTATTTTTATTATATATAAATGACCTTCCACGTTCATCTGATATACTGAACTTCATAATGTTTGCAGATACAACTCTCTCTTTTTCTTGCAAAGATGTTAATACAGCTAAGAATATATTTCGTTCAGAATTCATCAGTGTAATGAAATGGTTGACCCAATAAACTCTTCCTAAATACCAGTAAAACAAATTTCATGATTTTTACTAATAAAAGAAATGTATATCTTGATGAACTTAATGTTAATGAAATCACCATAAAGGAGTGTACTGTAACAAAATTTCTTGGTGTAATGCTAGATAAGAATTTGCAATGGAGTGATCATGTAAATTATATCGCGAAAAAGATTTCAAGGAGCGTTGCTATAATGTTTAAACTTAGAAATGTAGTCCCTAAACAAGTTTTATTGACTCTTTATCATACTCTTGTTCTTCCTTATATAACATACTGCACCCTTGTTTGGGGAAACTCCGCTAACAACGCATTAAATGGTATCTTTGTCATTCAAAACGAGCAATAAGGTTATTATCTGATGCTGATTTCCTTGATCACTCTAGTGCATTATTTAAAGAGCTAAACCTACTAAAGCTCAATGATATAACCAAACTGGCACATTTTATTTTTATTTACAAGTGTAAGAGCAAAATCATTAATTTGCAATGGGTAAATAGATATTTTGTAACTCATCAAGAAATCCACTCGTATCAGATCAGAAATAGATCAAAGCTTGTTATACCTCAATTTAGATTGTCTTCATCTCAAAAACTACCCATTTTTATTGGATTGAAACTATGGAATGACTTGCATGCCGATATAAAAAATATTGCGAATGTAAATTTGTTTAAAACCAAGTTGAAATCCCGATTAATAATGGGATACTAACAAAAATCTTGGATTAATGTCCACTAATAATGTTTAATATTGTCCATTAATATTGTTTAATATTGAAATACAGGTTTTAACAATTAATAATTAATACTTATTTACTTATTTATTTATTTATTATTATTAATTTATAACAGCTAGCTGCTTATTTTTAATAAGAGCCCAGTAAAGCCTAAAGCTTAAGGGCCTTATGTCATTGTAAAAAATTGTAAATTGTAAAAAGACTACTGTATTTATTTCATTATTAATAAAGGTTATTAAAAAAAAAAAAATTGTGTCACGTGAGATTTTTAAAGTGAGTGCTATGAGGCCTAAAGGCGAGATAATGATATATTACGTTGAAGATTTGAATGGGGAAGAGATCGCTGGAGGCTTTTACCGCGAGGAGTTGCAGAAAGTGACATTTAATTTAGGAAAAAGTGTGTTTAAAATAAAAAAAATATTTAGGCAGCAAAGGTTCAGGAAAGAGTAAAATGTACCTGGTGAAATGGTTGGGTTACCCAGAAAGCTTCAACACCTATATAAAAACTGCTGCAATAATGAAGCTTAATTAGTATGCAACATGGCTCCTGGCCACTTCTATGTCACACTCCCGTCCTCTTCTTCTCTGTCTGTACATCCTAACAACACCCTGGCCAAATCTGTGACAGAACTCCACGGACCCATTGAATTGGAGCGTGATTCGTATGAGGTGGGTTTATGTGAAAATGAGCAAATCATATTTCTGATCGTTAGAAGAATCGATGAATGTGAAAAATTAGGCAGAACCTTAGAAAATACTATCCGATCAGTCCTGTTCGGTGAGGTACAGTACTATAGTACAAATGTAACGCTAGGAATCGGTCATTATGCAGTCATGGACATTGTGACGGGGCTAAACAAGAGTCTTGAAAAGTCGTACCTGACAAACGATTTACTTTTTGAAGTCGTAAATAGACACACCTGCATGCACATTGAAGTTAAAATCAACGCTTAGTAGAAATATTAAAGACAACGAACCGTTCACAATTGTGGCTGCGGGCCGATATAGCGCAGCTCTACAAAGAGATACCTTTCACGAGGCACAGCATGACTTGTCCAGCTTAATGTATCAGTTGAACATGGATAAAGGGTGAAAGCTGTCCATCCTCAGATATGTGCTATATTTACAGCAAATCGTAGAGCATCAATTTGTTGGGGACAACCATAGAGGGAAAAGTTTGAGCATTACATATGACAAGCCCCATTATGTGGATGTTGCGCCTAATCGATTCACCAACATCTCGATATATATAAGAACGATTGAGGGGAAAAAATTTCCCATTCGGTGATGGGAGCTTAACAGTGAAGCTACACTTTCGTCGTTTATAATGACCCGAAGGCCATTCACAGTCTATCAAGGGGTGAGATATGAACGTGGGAGTGGCTTGGATCCATTTTTTCAACCATACTACGCACCGCTTTCCCAATGTTGAAGAGGGGTGCTAGATACCTCGGGAGGAAGGCGTTACAATCGGATTTTAACGCGGAAAAAGGCAATGGTGGAACTAAGCCTAAAGAAGCTCTAAAAAAACATTTAAAACGTACACGGGACGAAATCATCAAAGATGCAAAGAAAAAAATGCGTGGTGGCGGAAAGAAAAGAGCTGCCAGGAAGAAGGGGTTACCGTCACGTGGCGCTAAACGTTAAAGGAAATAAAAAAAGAAGTGCTCTAAGCGTATGAAACCTATGGCTGATCATTTTTTTAACTGATATAAGCTGAGGACACTACTCTCACGAATTATAGGCTGATTACTAGTTGTCGAGAGAGGTGGTACTATTTGTGACTCGTCTTGGCGCGTTTCATCCATCCGTGTAGTTCACATTGCTGTAAATCGGAACTGTCACTCTTTGAAATGCCCCCCACTCAGGTCTCTATTGAGCATAGCGACTTTATTACAATTAACCCACTAAACACAATTAGTTCACCGAGTGCCCCTATAGAATTCGTGATACCCAGCTCAGGCCCTTACTTTTTTGACCCGAGCTGCATGCACATATACGCTAAACTGCGTATAGCCCATTCAGATGGAACGGACTGCGATGATAGTTACTGTGCAATTAGGGTGGATCGATTTTACATTTTTTGGGATTTCCATATTCTAATAGAGACAAAAACTTGCGCATGCATGAGAAAATAGCCTCTGCAAAATCGTAGCTTAATAGGTAATCATCTTTTGCCCCCGGCAGAGCGATGAAAATCATATTTTAGTAGTCAAAAACGTATTTTTCTTATAATTTTTAAAATATTTCAATATGCATCAAAATTATTCCTAATAACTATAAAGTCGATGAAAAAGACCTCATCTGATCGATTTTCCAAGCGCGTTGTCCTACGTTAATATCTTTTGCCCCCGGCAACAACGTCAAATGTTGAAAAAATAGGTAATTTATATACATATTTTCAGATCGGCTCTTTGTCTTAAATAATGCATTTATATATTTCCCATAGCATTTATATCGTTGCTTAGGCATGAAATAACACACACGCAAAATTTTATGACTCTAGAGTAATATCTTCTGTCCCGAGAAAAGTCTAAATGTGGATTATAATTACGTTAATGCGATGTTATAAGTACGATAAGTACTAAGTACAGCTCCTCGCTTGCTAATTTTATAAAATTAGCAACCCAGAACTCACCACGAGGAGGTGGCTGTACGTCGAGTTCCACCCTATCCAGCCCCAACCACCCTTCCTTTGGCTGCATGTCGATTTACATACGGTAATCTTTCTTAGAATCAAATCGTGGAATTTTTGTTCGGGAGTGAAGACGGGAGCGGATGAATCCGTCCCTCTCTTCTATTCCACTTACACTGGCAGAGGCTTCGGTTACTAATTTGATGAGTCTCTCGACCGCTTGAGTATGACAAGGGAATAGTGGGACCAGTCCATCAGGCTGTTCTCCCGTCTCAACAAACTCTTTTATTCGGGTATCAGGTATTGTTTTTGTAACGGGGGTTCGGTCACCTCAGCCGTTTGCCAGTTGATCATTTCGTAATAGTTTTGACTATCGTAGAGCAGCTCAGGCACTAGAGGCTGACGAAGAAGGTTGTTCTTGAGAAGTTTCTTGTCGTTTACTAGTCGACGGCTCTTGATGTTTGCTATTCCTTCTTGTTTCAATATCGCCAATCTTCTTGCAAGAGTCATCTCGTTTTTATTTGTTGTTTCAACATCCAAAGTTCCTATTGCCATTTTGCGATCACTTCTTTGGTCGAGTAAAAACTGTTGCTCTTTCAGTGGTACTCGTCGTTCACGAGGGCAGCTGCATTTTATCAAATCAGGGCATTTACAATCCGATATGTCAAATAAGGTGGTCTTAGTTGATTTCTTGAAGGCCTCAAGATTTTTCTGTAACGATTCGTTCTTCTTTTTCGCGTTCAGTGATTTGATGATGTTAGCCATTTTATCACGATAACTTTTCAACATTTGATTTATCCGTGCTGTCGAAACTGTTGGAATGGAAGCTAATTTCCACAAGTATTCCAGTCTCTCCGTGACCACAGCGGCGATGTCTTTGAATGGAGGTTCCTTCTTTGATGATCTCAACTCAGTTCTCACATGATGGTAGTATTGCATCACATCTTCACATGTGGGAAAACATCGCAAATTCAAATCTTTCCCAGCACCAAATATTGGACACGTAACCGATCTTCTAGTTGTAGCGGTAGACATCCTGTAAAGATTAAAGAATAATGTATTGTTCTGTTACGCAATAAAATCGAAAAAAACAGTTATGAGAAAAACAAACAAAGATATGAGCAGAGAGATTGAGCACACTGAGGACTCTGAGTGAGGAGCCACACACACACACACTGAGGACTCGAGGAGCCAGCTGCAAAATACACATCTGCCTTCGATGCTGTCAAAAGGCAACTGAGGGAACTGCGCAGTGCGTACTGGCGCGTCAGTGGCAGCTGCTGCTGGCAGCACTCACCAGAGATGACCTTTAAACACTAGCTTTGAGTCATAAAATTTTGCGTGTGTGTTATTTCATGCCTAAGCAACGATATAAATGCTATGGGAAATATATAAATGCATTATTTAAGACAAAGAGCCGATCTGAAAATATGTATATAAATTACCTATTTTTTCAACATTTGACGTTGTTGCCGGGGGCAAAAGATATTAACGTAGGACAACGCGCTTGGAAAAACGATCATATGAGGTCTTTTTCATCGACTTTATAGTTATTAGGAATAATTTTGATGCATATTGAAATATTTTAAAAATTATAAGAAAAATACGTTTTTGACTACTAAAATATGATTTTCATCGCTCTGCCGGGGGCAGAAGATGATTACCTATTAAGCTAAGATTTTGCAGAGGCTATTTTCTCATGCATGCACAAGTGTTTGTCTCTATTAGAATATGGAAATCGAAAACAATGTAAAATCGATCCACCCTACGCAGTGAGTGTGCATATCCTGAAACCAACTTTCTATACTCCATATTCAGCCAGTGTGAGGTGTATTTAAATCAGGTTAACATCTTGGCAGGAACAGGGTATTATCACCTACGAGCCTATCTGGAAAATGTCCAACTTTTCACAAGAAGCGAAGGACACCTTTTTAACCGCCGAATGCTATTATCAGACTAAAGATGAAAGTGGTAT